>KV018503.1:10866-29282 GCA_001598015.1 Dorcoceras hygrometricum
ACGACCAAATTCCAAAACCAGCAGCTGGTCATTCTACATACACGCATCTGCTGATCCAGAACCAGCAGCAGCACTAAATCAAACGACGTCGCTGCGCCTACTATACCAAACGACGTCACTTCTCAACGCTTTTGCACAAGCGCGCCTGCTGATCAGCAGTAACCATCGCAACGCAAACTACCAGCAGCAAGGAATACGTCACGCTGACGTCACCTCTGCTGATTCAAAATCCACCAGCAGGAGCTACAGTAACTTTGACCAGCGTTGACTTCACCAAAAATCGATAATTTCTCATTTCCGAGCCAAACGCTGCAACTAAAATTCCAGCAGGACTTTCTTTCTCAAAAATCCTCACAAAACACGTGATTAATCCCAAATCCAACCAATTAATCACAAATCTAAACTCTCAATCCTCACACGGGCGGCCTTATCCTCATTTTGACGGCCCAATCAACTTGGAACGAGTTCAGAATACACAGTGACTATTGGATGTGTTTCATGATAGCCATCATATCCACTATCACATCTAACATACACTATGGTGCATTGAACATCACAATGTTCCCTACCAATGAAACCTGGTACTTCGCATCGCAGATACTAGTCTCGAACTCGGGCGGCCTTATCCTCATTTTGACGGCCCAATCGACTAGGAACATGTTCAGAATACACAGCGACTATTGGATGTGTTTCATGGTAGCCATCATATCCACTATCACATCTCACATACACTATGGTGCATTCTATGTCTTTATCAAACACAATTGTTAACATTATAACATAATGAAAATAAAGAATGCGATAAAAGAAATGGGAATTTCATAAATAAAGATCGTTATACAAAGAGTCAGTAAAACCCACACGCCACTCTAACTGTCACCTAGGAAGCTTATATTTAAATCTCATAACTCTCGCTTATCAATCATCCTAATTATATATGTGATATATATATATGTTGAATCCGCAATTTTTAAATGTGATTTAAAATTATTGAGATCAAATTTCAAAATTAAAATCCCTCAATTTAAATTTGATTTAAATTTATATCAAGATTCAAAGTTTCATGATTAAATTGAAGGAACTTAGTTTGTTGATAATTACGAAGAAATGTGATAAAACGTTATCTAAGGGAGTCCTTTATAGACTGGCTTAAAAACGGCTTGTACCGGCTAAGTCTCCCTGAAGGGCGTTGCTTTGTCTAAGGAGGTTGGTTTTTAAGTGGGCCTTAGCCCCTACAACCACCTGAAAGCACTCTTAGACAATGTAAGTCCATGACTTCTTAATTGAACATAAAACAAAAGTTTATTCGATAAGATCATGAAGCTAAGAGAATTTAAATATTGTTTAATATTTCCTACCTTCCATCAACAATGGGTGTACGTCGATGCTACCCGCATACATAGCCCAACTAATATTATTGGGGGGGTTCTGTGTGCCGGAAAGATGTACACATCATTGACACTTGCTGTGAGTTGGTTGAAACTCCCTTTAACGTTGGCTCATATTATTGAGGACATTAAGGGGACCGTCCATCACGACTCAACATTGATGGGTCATCTTGACACGTGATAGTAATCGGCGTCATATTATTGGGCCCTTACTGGACGTGAGGTAAATACATGGAGGTTGCACCTATTTCACTAGAGGGTCGTGAAATCGTTAAAATAGTGGGAGAGTAATTCATAAAACTTAATGACCATGTTTTATATCTTAACGTTTTTCATGAATAGTCAGTAATGCATATCTGTTTTTCTTTTCAGTATAAACTGCTTTCATTATGTCTTCTATTAAAATTACACTTGCTGCTATACTGGATAGCAACAAGTTCATTGTCTTAAACTACCAAGATTGGCTTCTCAACCTCAAGATTGTCTTGAATTCGGAGAAATTTCTCTACACGCTACAGAAGAGCCCTCCGAAGGAAGACCCTGCAAATGCCAGTCCTGAGGAGCTGGCGAAGCTGAAAAAATGATGAGATGATGAGCTTAAGACACGATGATATATGATAGCATCTATGTCCAACGAATTGTAGCGGAGATTTGAGAAGACGGAGAATGCTGCTGGCATACACCTTCATCTCAAAGAGCTGTATGGGGAGAACTCTCGGACTGAGAGGTTCACTACTGTCAAGGAGCTCATGAAGAGTCACATGCGCGAGGGGAATTCGGTCCGCAAGCATGGGGTCTGTATGATTGGGCTTATTGAGAAGCTAGTGGGACTTGATATCACGCTTCCACATGAGCTGTCTGTGGATCTGCTTCTCCTCTCCATGCCTACTGCGTTCGACCCCTTTGTGGTCAACTTTAACATGAACAAGCTGGAGGCCACCCTTGAAGAGGTTGTAAACATGCTTTTCGTGTTCGAGGGGACCATAAATAAAGACAATCCCGTCCTCCTTTTGGGCTCTTCTTCCTCTGCGAAGAAGGGGCCCAAACGCAAGGGTAAGAAGCGTTCTGCCCCTACGAAAGAGGGAAAGCCCGCCAAGAAGCCCAAGGCAAGGACTTCAAAGCCGAAAAAGTCTGAGGATGTTTGTCACCACTTCCACAAGCCTGGGCATTGGAGGAGGAACTATAAGGATTACCTCGAGCAGTTTCGAACTGCAAAAGTATGTTCTACATTGAAATAAATATGTCTCTTAACTCGACTTATTGGGTACTTGATACCGGATGTGGATCTCATATCTGCATTGACTTGCAGGTAATGACAAGAAGCCGGCGTCTTAGGGATGGTGAGAACCACTTGAGGCTTGGCAATGGAGCAAGGGTTGCGGCCGAAGCCGTTGGAGATGTTTATTTATTTCCTTCTTAAAATTTTAAGTTGTTGTTGAGAAAAATTTTATTTGTTCCTGAATTAATAAAGAACATCATTTTCTTTTCTATGCTTGATAGTGATGGATATTCTTGTCATTTAGCCGATTCGATTTGCAATTTTTACAAGAATGAATGTTTAATTGGAATTGGGAAACGCAAAAACGATCTATATGCCTTAAAATTGAGAGAAGTTCCAACTCGCGATGTCGAAACACACACAACAACGATAAAAAGGAAAAACAATAGTTTGAACCCGGCACAACTTTGGCACGCTAAGCTAGGTCATGTTTCCTTAAATAGGATGAACAATTTGAATAGGAGTGACATGTTTAATATGTCTGATATTAACTCCCTACCAACTTGTGAATCTTGTCTCAAGGGAAAAATGACAAAATTTCCCTTCACGGGCAAGCCTGAACGTGCTCAAGGCCTATTGGATTTGATCCATACTGATGTGTGTGGCAAAATTAGCATTGGTACTAAGTCCGTTCACACCTACTTCACCACCTTGATGATCACTCTAGGTATGGGTACTTGTACTTAATGAAGCACAAGTCTGAATCCTTTGAAAGGTTAAAGGAATTCAAGGCTGAAGTAGAAAATCAACTGGGAAAAGCATTAAAACACTTCGATCCGATCGAGGTGGAGAATACTTGAGTGCCGAATTTCAAGACTATTTTAAAGAGAACGGGATTCTCTCACAGTGGACCCCCTCGACCACACCATAGCTCAACGGTGTAGTGGAGCGTCATAATCGAACCTTGATGGACATGGTTCGATCTATGATGAGTTTCACTGAACTTCCTGCTTCGTTTTGGGGCTATGCGCTCAAAACGGCCGTAATGTTGTTGAACAATGTCTGCACCAAGGCAATGGATAAAACTCCATATGAGATATGGATGGCAAGCCGCCCAAGTACTCATACTTGTGTTAGAGTAGATGCCCAACTAGCCAACTTGTGGTGTGTGGGTTTTATAGACTCTTGTATATGACAATCTTTATTTATGAAATAAGCATTTATTTATGGCATTCTTTATTTTCATTATGTTATATAATTTTAACAATTGTGTTGGATAAAGACCTAGAATGCACCATAGTATATGTTAGATGTGATAGTGGATATGATGGCTATCATGAAACACATCTAATAGTCACTGTGCATTCTGAATTCATTCCTAGTCAATTGGGCCATCAAAATGAGGATAAGGCCACCCGAGCTTGAGACTAGCATCTGCGATGTGAAGTACCATGTTTCATTGGTAGGGAACATTGTGATGTTGTGAGCATGCAGATGGATAGTGACCTGGTGATCTATCGAACTATCCTCGTTCGGACTTTCCAAATGGTTACCCTTTGTCGAGTGGATAAGTTCGAGGTCTTGGTTGTACTGATTAGTCCTCACTACTCGAAACGTCATTGAGACTCTACATGATAGGCGCCTCACATTGACCCGTTTACCGACTCACTTGGGGTCATTAGTTGGCGGGATTGGGTGAGGCCCCGATGCATGTAGGATTCGATGCTTCGTTGTCGAGGTTTCACCGCTCGCTTTAACGCGTGGATATCCTATGTTATCTGAAGGGATAATAGTGTATAAAACTCTGGCCAGAGTACTGGATGTGTTTTAGGTAAATGGGTTTGCCTAGTAACACTCGCGATGTCACTATTTGATCTCCAAGATGTATGCATAGCTATCGGATCTTTAGCGACTCTCGATTCTGAAGGGATAATAGTGTATAAAACTCTGGCCAGAGTACTGGATGTGTTTTAGGTAAATGGGTTTGCCTAGTAACACTCGCGATGTCACTATTTGATCTCCAAGATGTATGCATAGCTATCGGATCTTTAGCGACTCTCGATTTACCAATGGTCATTGATATGATCGGGATATATGTGTTGAAAAGACCGTACTGTACGCTAACCACGACCAACTGGTTCTTGCAGGCACTATGAGTGATACCTAGGGGATCATGGGACGATATTGCTAGGCGCTTTACCATGATCCGTTGGGCAAGTCTGAAATTGTGATTTCGGAGCCACAATGGCTGTGGGCCCACGGCTAGCTGTATCCCTGAACCATTGAGGGTCACACAAGTACTGGATTCATGATTCCCGCACGGAAACTGAGCTCAATCTGTTGAGCATAGGAAGAGGATTTTAGGGAGTGCGACTTCCTAAAAGTCAACAGGGGTGAAATTGCGATTTCCCAAAAGTTGAGGGGCAAAACTGTCATTTTGGACTAGGTAATCTGAAAAATTGTTTTTCACATCATAACGTTCAGTTTTGGAAACTGAGTCGATCGGTCCGATCTGATCGTCGATCGGAGTTATGATGAAATCATAGTGATTTAAATGAACCGAATGTTCATATGGACCTGGGCCTGACCCAAGTCCAATGGGCCGGTTCAAGCCCATCATTGGTCTACTTATGCTAGACCTAGGGCTTTGATCACAAAACTTACACACAACCCTAGCTCCAAGCATACGAGCCCCCCCCACCTCTTCTCCTCCCCTCGACCGCGCCGCCACACGATCGGACTTGCTCCGATCGTCGTACTGAGAAGATTCTGTCCGTGGTAAAATCCGTCAGTTCTTCTAGTGCAGATTGACGGAGGGATCTTGATTCCGGTCGTGGACCTGATTAGGAGGATCTACCGCCGCCTACAATTCAAGAGCCAGATTTCCTTGCGAATTCTGGTTGGAGCCAGACGCCTAGACGCCAGCAAGTTAACGATTCGATGAACACCCTATGAATGTTTATTGAATTGAATTAATGTATTGAACGTTTCTCGGGACATTTTTAACTTCCGCTGCGCCCCCGGGAAACGGGATCCGGATCCGCCATTGTCACCAACAGTGGTATCAGAGCTCAGGATCGGATCCTTCAATACTTAATTGTGCCATAATTGCATAGATCTCGAAATTTTGAAAACAACAAAAAAAAATTTTTTTTGTTGAAAAGCAGGCCGCTGGCCGCGCATGGTGGCCGGACGTGGCCAGCAACCACGCGCAATCTGTTGCGTGGTGGTCGGGTGCTGGCACACGGCCATGCGCCGCGATGGACGAGGCATGCGCGCGGCTGTGCGCCGCGACGCCGCACAAGTTGCGGCCTGCGTGCGGCCGCTGCCGCACGCTGTGCATTGCCGGCGGCCGCCGCCGTGCGTTTTCCGGCAGCCGGTTGTGACCTGTTTTGCTTCTGAGTTTTGTTCGGGCCTGTCCCGGGCAGCCCATGAAGTTTTCGGGTCAATGTTCGATATTGGGCCGATTTTGGTCGGACCAAAATTGATTTTGAAATTTTTGAGTTTTTGGGCCTACTATTGTTTTAAGCCCAATATGATGCAATTAAAATTTCAAAATATGATTTTAGTTATGAAATATGATTTTATAATTAAAATATGATTTTGTTGATTAAAATATGATTTTGTCGACAAAATGCGATTTTATTATAAAATGCGATTTTATAATTAAAATATGATTTTGTGGGTAAATATCAAATATGATTTGATTATTTAAATTTATGAAAATTAATTAGATTGATTGCATGTTTGGGATGATCGAGAGCCGTGCCCAATGTGTTAGATGTATGCTATAGGTTTTGCGATTTCGGTTGTAAATATTTTGTTGATATCATTTAAAGTGGGTCTATTTGTGGCCCGTTCCCACCCCTACAAATTTGTATCCCAATGTGTCATGGCAATTTAAATGTAAATTACTAGATTTAGTGGGAGGACAATTTGAAGACGGTGGAGATGACGATCAAAGATATTGCAGACCGAAGATCTGTAAAACCGGAAGCAATTGTAATAGGATTGCATTGCATATTGCATTTCACCTAGGACTGAACCCAGGTCCGTGATTGGCAACCACGGACCGCATAGCTCTCACGATCGATCATCCCAATTATGATATATGCAATATATATATTTAGTTGAATCCGCATGTTTTAAATTGTGATTTAAAATTTCATGAGACCAAATTTTCAAAAATAAAATCGCTCGTTTTAAATACGATTTAAAACTAATATCAAGAGTTTATTCGATAAACTAAAGGAATTTAAATCTATTTAAATTATCCCTACCTTCCATCAACAGTGGGTGTACGCCGATGCTACCCGCATACATGGCCCGGCTCATATTATTGAGGGGGTTATGTATGCCGGAAAGCTGTACACGTCATTGACACTCGTTGTGAGTCGGTTGGAACTCCCTTTAACGTTGGCTCATATTATTGGGGACGTTAAGGGGACCGTCCTTCACGACTCGACATTGATGGGTCATCTTGACACGTGATAGCAAACGACGTCATATTATTGGGCCCTTACTGGACGTGAGGTAAAATACATGGAGGTTGCACCGGTTGCAATTGGACTCTACCTTTTGGGGGTCATGGTTGGCTGATATTATTCGGGATCATGATCGCTCGATTGGACTCTGTGTACCCACTAAGGAAACTTGCATTCCCGATTTCATTAGAGTGTGGTGAAATCATTAAAATAGTGGGAGGGTAATTCATAAAACTAAATGACCTTGTTTTATGTCTTAGCGTTTTTCATATATAGTTAGTAATGCTTGTCTGTTTTCTTTTCAGTATAAACTGCTTTATAATGTCTTCGATCAAAAACCCACTCGCTGCTATACTGGATAGCAACAAGTTCACAAGTCTGAACTACCAAGACTGGCTTCAAAACCTCAACATTGTGTTGGCTTCGGAGAAACTTCTCTATACGATAGAGAAGAGCCCTCCGAGGGAAGCCCCTGCCGATATCAGCCCTGAGGAGCTGATTACGCTTCAACAATGGTGGGACGACGAGCTTAAGACTCGATGCTATGTGATGACATCGATGTTCAACGAAATGCAACGGCGCTTTGAGAAGACGAATTATGCTGCTGACATACTTTTTCATCTCAAGGAACTGTATGGGGAGAACTCTCGACATGAGAGGTTCACCGCTGTCAAGGAGCTTATGACGAGCCGCATGCGTGATGGGACTTCGGTCCGCGAGCATGGGGTTCGTATGATTGGGCTCGTTGAAAAGCTGGCGGGCCTTGATATCCCACTTCCACACGAGCTTTCTGTGGATGTGCTTCTCCTCTCACTACCCGCTGCATTCGACCTCTTTGTGGTCAACTTCAACATGAACAAGCTGGCAGCCAAAGAGGTGGTTAACATGCTGGTCGTGTTTGAGGGAACTATAAAGAAGGACAAGCCCGTCCTCCTTATGGGCTCTTCTTCCTCTGCGAAGAAGGGGCCCAGACGACTGGGTAAGAAGCGTTCTGCCCCTGTGAAGGAGGAAAAGCCCACTAAGAAGCCGAAGGCAAAGACTTCCAAGCCAAACAAGTCCGAGGATGTTTGCCACCACTGCCACAAGCCTGGGCATTGGAGGAGAAGCTGCAAGGAGTACCTCGAGCAGTTGCGAACTGCAAAAGGTATGTTCTATATCGAAATAAATATGTCTCTTAATTCGACTTCTTGGGTACTTGATATCGGATGTGGATCTCATATCTGCAATGATTTGCAGGTGATGACAAGAAGTCGACGTCTTAGAGAGGGTGAGACCCACTTGAGGCTGGGCAATGGAGCAAGATTTGCTGCAGTAGCTATACGAGATGTTTATTTATTTCTGTCGTCAAATTTTATGTTGTTATTGAAGGATGTTTTATTTGTTCCCGAATTGATAAAGAACATTATTTCTGTTTCTATTCTTGATAGTGATGGATATTCTTGTGTTTTTGCTAATTCGATTTGCAATATATACAAGAATGAATGTTTGATTGGTATTGGGAAACACGAAAACGATCTATACACCTAAAAATTAAAACCAGTTCCAACTCGCGATGTGGAAACACATACAACAACAATTAAAAGAAAACACGATAGCTTGAACCCAGCACAACTCTGGCACGCTAGGCTAGGTCATATTTCTCTAAGAAGGATGAATAAGTTAGTTAGGAGTGACATGTTTGATTTTTCAGACATTAACTCCCTACCGACTTGTGAGTCTTGTCTCAAGGGAAATATGACTAAACAACCCTTCAAGGGCAAACCTGAACGTGCTCAAGACCTATTGGATTTGATCCATAATGATGTGTGTGGCCCGCTTAGCATTGGTACTATGTACGGTCACACATACTTCATCACCTCTACCGATGATTACTCTAGGTATGGGTACTTGTACTTAATGAAGCACAAGTCTGAATCCTTTGAAAGGTACAAAGAATTCAAGGCTGAAGTAAAAAATCAGTTAGGGAAAAGTATTAAAGCGCTTCGATCCGATCGAGGTGGTGAATACTTGAGTGCTGAATTTCAAGACTATCTTAAAGAGAATAGGATTCTCTCGCAGTGGACCCCTCCGGCCACACCACAGCTCAATGGTGTAGCGGAGCGTCGTAATCGAACCTTGATGGACATGGTTCGGTCTATGATGAGCTTCACTGAGCTTCCTAACTCGTTTTGGGGCTATGCGCTCGAAACGACGGTAATGTTGTTGAACAATGTCCACACCAAGGCAGTAGATAAGACTCCATATGAGATATGGATGGGCAAACCGCCCAGATACTCATTCATGAGGATTTGGGGATGTCCTGCTTACGTGAAGCAGACAGTGGGAGATAAACTGGATACTAGATCCATCTTATGCTACTTCATTGGGTATCCAAAGAATTCTATTGTATACTACTTCTACTATCCAAACGAGTATTAAAGCGCTTCGATCCGATCGAGGTGGTGAATACTTGAGTGCTGAATTTCAAGACTATCTTAAAGAGAATAGGATTCTCTCGCAGTGGACCCCTCCGGCCACACCACAGCTCAATGGTGTAGCGGAGCGTCGTAATCGAACCTTGATGGACATGGTTCGGTCTATGATGAGCTTCACTGAGCTTCCTAACTCGTTTTGGGGCTATGCGCTCGAAACGACGGTAATGTTGTTGAACAATGTCCACACCAAGGCAGTAGATAAGACTCCATATGAGATATGGATGGGCAAACCGCCCAGATACTCATTCATGAGGATTTGGGGATGTCCTGCTTACGTGAAGCAGACAGTGGGAGATAAACTGGATACTAGATCCATCTTATGCTACTTCATTGGGTATCCAAAGAATTCTATTGTATACTACTTCTACTATCCAAACGAAACAAAAGTGTTTGTTTCTAGAAATGCCACATTTATGGAATGGGAATTTCTACTTGATAGAAAGGGCAAAATAGTAGAACTCGAAGAGGTTCGAGAACCAACTGAAGTACCAGTGAATCTCCCACTCCTCCAGAGCCAGTACCAGAAATGGTCGCACCTAGGAGATCCGAAAGGGTTCCTAGGGCTCCTGAAAGATATGGTTCCTTCTTGAAGATGATCAGGGTGATCAAGTTGTTGGATGTGATCCAAGGAATTTCAAGGAGGCAATTTCCGATGTTGATTCTAATTTGTGGCTTGAAGCAATGCAGTCTGAGATTGACTCGATGCATGTGAACCAAGTTTGGACTCTTGTTAATCCTCTCGAAGGAATTGTTCCTATCGGGTGTAAGTGGATATACAAGAGAAAACTTGGGCCTGATGGTAAGGTACTGACCTACAAGGCATGACTGGTCGCGAAAGGTTACACTCAAAGGCAAGGTGTTGACTATGATGAAACCTTCTCACCGGTCGCTATGTTCAAGTCAATTAGAATCTTATTAGCCATATCCGCATGGTACGACTATGAGATATGGCAAATGGATGTGAAAACTACGTTCCTTAGTGGAAACATTATGGAAGAGATCTATATGACGCAGCCTGAGGGTTTCACATCTGTAGGAAGTGAGCATAAGGTATGCAAACTTCAGAGATCTATTTACGGTCTCAAACAAGCATCGCGGAGTTGGAACCTGAGATTCGATGAAACAATTAAGGAATTTGGTTTCATCAAGAATCCCGAGGAGCCATGTGTATATAAGAAGGTAGTTAAAAGCGCTGTGACATTCCTCGTACTTTATGTTGATGACATTCTACTCATTGGGAATGATGTAGGAATGCTGCAGTAAACTAAAGTATGGTTGTCTAGTAGATTCTCGATGAAGGACATGGGTGAAGCATCCTATATTTTTGGAATACAGATCTATCGGGATAGATCGAAACGGATGCTCGGACTCACCCAAGCCACCTACATCGATACCATACTTAAGAGGTTCTCTATGGAAGAGTCCAAGAGAGGACACCTACCTATGTGCCACGGGGTCACTCTATCTAAGTCTATGTGTCCGAAGACTGATGAGGAGATAGAGAGTATGGCACGTGTGCCATATGCCTCGGCGATAGGTAGTATTATGTATGGCATGATCTCGACTAGACCGGATGTCGCATATGCTCTGAGTGTCACGAGCCGCTACCAGGCCAACCCCGGCCAATTGCATTGGAAGGCTGTGAAGGATATTCTTAAGTACTTTCGAAGGACTAAGAATATGTTCATGGTCTATGGGGGTGATGAACTGAAATTGGAAGGCTACACTGATTCTAGTTTCCAATGTGATGTGGATGATTCGAAGTCTACCTCTGGATTTGTATTCATGCTCAATGGTGGTTCTGTCTCTTGGAAGAGTTCCAAGCAAGACACCATCGCGGATTCAACCACTGAGGCTGAGTACATCGCAGCATCAGCTGCTGCTAAGGAGTCGGTTTGGATAAGGAATTTCGTCCAAGAGTTGGGCGTCATTCTTGATGGAGTTGGTCCAGTCCCGGTGTACTGCGACAACACGGGTGCCGTTGCGCAAGCAAAGGAGCCTAGGTCTCACCAAAGATCCAAACATATACTGAGGAAATACCACATAATCCGGGATATTGTGGCTAGAGGTGACATAGCAGTTGAGAGAGTCGTCTCTGTGGACAAACGTTGCTGATCCGACTTCGAATGGATAAAGACCTAGAATGCACCATAGTTTATGTTAGATGTGATAGTGGATATGATGGCTATCATGAAACACATCTAATAGTCACTGTGCATTCTGAATTCGTTCCTAGTCAATTGGGCCGTCAAAATGAGGATAAGGCCGCCCGAGCTTGCGACTAGCATCAGTGATGGGGAACATTGTGATGTTCTGAGCATGCAGATGGATAGTGACCTGGTGATCTATCGAACTACCCTCATTCGGACTTTCCAAGTGGTTACCATTTGTCGAGTGGATAAGTCCGAGGTCTTGGTTGTACTGATTAGTCCTCACTACTCGAAACGTCATTGAGACTCTACATGATAGGCACCTCACTTTGACCCGTTTGCCGACTCACTTGGGGTCATTAGGTGGCGGGATTGGGTGAGGCCCCGATGCATGTAGGAGTCGATGCTTCGTTGTCGAGGATTCACCGCTCTCTTTAACGTGTGCATATCCTATGTTATCTGAGGGGATAATAGTGTATAAAACTCTGGCCAGAGTACTGGATGTGTTTTAGGTAAATGGTTTTGCCTAGTAACACTCGCGATGTCACTATTCGATCTCCAAGATGTATGCATAGCTATCGGATCTTTAGCGACTCTCGATTTACCTATGGTCGTTGATCTGATCGGGATATATGTGTTGAAAGGACCGTACTGTACGCTAACCATGACCAACTGGTTCTTGCAGGCACTATCAGTGATACCTAGGGGATCATGGGGCGATGTTGCTAGGAGCTTTACCATGATCCGTTGGGCAAGTCCGAAATTGTGATTTCGGAGCCACAATGGCTGTGGGCCCACGGCTAGCTGTATCCCTGACGGAGGGATCTTGATTCCGATCGTGGACCTTATTAGGAGGATCTACCGTCGCCTACAATTCAAGAGCCAGATTTCCTTGCGAATTCTGGTTGGAGCTAGGCGCCTAGACTCCAGCAAGGTAACGATTCGATGAACACCCTATGAATGTTTATTGAATTGAATTAATGTATTGAACGTTTCTCGGGTCATTTTTAACTTCCGCTGCGCCCTCGGGAAACGGGATCCGGATCCTCCATTGTCGCCAACAACTTGAGGATTTGGGAATGTCTTGCTTACGTGAAGCAGACAGTGGGAGATAAGCTGGATAATAGACCCATCTTATGCTACTTCATTGGGTATCCAAAGAATTCTATTGGATACTGCTTCTACTATCCCAATGAAACAAAAGTGTTTGTTTCTAGAAATGCACCTTTCTGGAAAGGGAATTTCTACTTGATAGAAAAGGAAAGATAGTATAACTTGATGAGGTTCGAGAACCAATTGAAGTACCAAATGAATCTCCCGCACCTCAAGAGCCAATCCTTGATATGGACACACCTAGGAGATATGAAAGGGTTCCTAAGGCTCCTGTTAGATATGATTTCCTCCTTGAAGATGATCAAAGTGATCAAACTTTTGGATGTGATCCAAGAACCTTCAATGAGGCAATTTCTGATGCTATTTATAATTTGTGGCTTGAAGAAATGCAATCTGAGATTGACTCAATGCATTCGAACCAAGTCTGGACTCTCGTGAATCCTCCCGAAGGAATAGTTCCTATTGGGTGCAAATGGATAAACAAGAGAAAACTTGGGCCTGATGGTAAGGTACTGACCTACAAGGTGTTGACTATGATGACACTTTTTCACCAGTCGCAATGTTCAAGTCAATTAGAATTATACTAGCCATAGCCGTATGGTATGACTATGAGATATGTCAAATGATGTGAAAACTGCGTTCCTTAATAAAAACATTAAGGAAGAGATCTATATGATGCAGCCTGAGGGTTTCACATCTGTAGGAAGTGAGCATAAAGTATGCAAACTTCAGAGATCGATCAACGGTCTCAAGCAAGCATCGAGAGGTTGGAACCTGAGATTTGATGAAACAATTAAAGAATTTGGTTTCATCAAGAATCCCGAGGAGCCATGCGTGTATAATAAGGTAGTTAAAAATGCTGTGACATTCCTTGTACTTTATTTTGATGGCATTCTGCTCATTGGGAATGACGTAGGAATGCTGCAGTCAACTAAAGTATGTTTGTCTAGTAGATTCCCGATTAAGGACATAATCCTATATTCTCGGAATACAGATCTATAGGGATAGATCGAAAAGGATGCTCGGACTCACCCAAGCGACCTACATCGATACCATACTTAAGCGGTTCTCAATGGAAGAGTCCAAAAGAGGACACCTGCCTATGTGCCACGGGGTCACTCTATCTAAGTCTATGTGTCCGAAGAGTGCTGAGGAGATAGAGAGTATGTGTAATGACCAGATCTTTTAGAATTCCACAATTAGAAAGATATGATATTGAGGGATTACATTGCTATTATAATTCGATTCTTGAATATTTCTGTATATGCAATGATCAATCTTTATTCTGTTATGGATTGATATTCACATGTTAGAATGCAAGTACAGTAAATGTTTAGTGACTTCTGCAAACCAAGTGGATCCTTTATTTAACTTAAATTATCGGTTCCCATTCGCATCTTTTATTTTTAAAAACAGAGCACGCTCCTTTCAGAAGTTGGCATATTGATATAATGTGTTTTCTTTCCTTAGTCATTGTAAATCATATAAATAGGATCTTAAGCTTCTTCATGCATCATTACTTTCAAATCAAATCATATTAAGCGGTGCTCGCTCTCAAGAAGCCGAACAAAATACTTTCAAAGTGTTTTAAAGGAAACAGGCGGTGCGCAAGAAGTATACTGGATTTTCTGCTGTTCTTGTGTTAAAGATACCAGGCAAGTAAACTCTGTTTCTTGCTTACTCAATAGAAAGCATATATTCAATTCTGTTTTTATGATTATGTATGGTTTTAAAGAAAAGGGAGATGGATTCGGCTGTTCTTCAAAGAAAACCAGAAGTTCATGCTCTGTTTTCGAAAGAAGTTGAGTTACTGTATTTGATTCAAAGATGATTTAGAAAAAGGTTTTGATGATGTTCTTCTAATGAATTCCTGAGGTTTTCAGTGATTTATTCATCGAAGTAGCTTACAAGTAGCTTACTCGATCTTTTCCAGAAGTTTCATAAGATATGTCAAAGTCTTTAGAGGAAGGTAACATTCGTAGTTCATGGTTATCTGCACGTTAAGAACGAGAGCTGGTTCTTATACCACTGCTGATATTTCCTTGTCGAAAATATTCGAAGTATGAAATCAGCAGTTTCAGTTCTTTGTTGAAAACCAGCAGATGCATATTTTAGCAGATGCATATTCAGCAGATGCAATGCTTTCGTAACATTCAGCAGCTGCATTACTTTGTTAGAATCCAGCAGTTGCGTTATCTTTCAAAATTCAGCAGATGCATTTCATTTTGATATTCAGCAGTTGCGTTGGTTCCATAAAACCAGCAGCGACTGGTTGTAGCGACTAGTTGTAACGACTGGTTGTAGCGACTGGTTGTAGCGACTGGGTTATGCGCTAACGACGTCGTTTCACTTTACATTTGTTTAAAAGACCTTGCGACTGGATTCTTGTCTTGCGACTGGTTCCTATTCGTCGCGACTGGTACTGTTCATTCAGCTGGTATTAGTCTTGCGACTGGTACTGTTCGTTCCAGCAGGTTACTGTTCATTCTTCGTTTTCTTTAACAGATAAAGAAATTTCAGAATTCGATTCTTTCTTCAATTTCGAATCAGTTCAAATGAATCTTTCGACTTATCTGACAGATTCAACTAGCTAAATTATTCAGTTTTCATATTCGCAAGCTTTACAAGGAAATCCTTTACAGTTCCAGAACATCATTAGATAAACAAAAACCAGTAACTCGAACAAAGGAAAGAAAACAGTTTTTCACGAGAGAAAGAAAGAGCAGAACCATGTTTTATGAAATGTTTTAAGTTATGACAATGAAAAGGGTCAATAAAGAAAAGGTGAGTGCCCGGCTGACGAACCGTGTGCCCTTTTAACCAGGAAGGATTAGGATTACAGGTCGACGGATCTGTATACCCCTTCAACCATGAGCCATAGTGCTAAGACTGATATCAGGAGTTTGATCAAACGAAATGGACCAAATGTTTAAAGTGTTGTCACAATTTTCCAGAAAATGAATGAAGCGCACGAGTGTCAGGCCCCGTGCTAATTAGTAACAATTAACACATAATAAGCGCATAAACACGGAAGCTTAAAATCAGTGCTTAAATTTTTTTTTTTTTCGAAATACAAAGGCCTGAACTTCAAATCATACATTCAAAATAGTGATAATTAAAATACGAGTTAACTCAAATTCCATCACAACAGAAATACAATCAAATACAAATCCCCAATACATGATAACACGGGGCATCCCCCGGTTCAATAAATATCATATATATATATATATATATACTGGGACTCAAGAACGCGGGGATCGACCAGCTGAACTTCCACTCGGCCCAGCTTGGTTACCTAAAGCTCCTGCAAATGGGCACACAGACCCAGCAAGACAAAACAGGAAACAAATACGAGGTCAAGCCTCAGTACGAAGAGCTATCAAAGCAGATAAACATGCAACATGCTACTAATCAATGCTATGAATGCATGAGGGCTATCAAGAACTCGGATAGCTAGACCAGTCTATCAACTGACAACTCAATTCAAGCCTCTATACCACACACAGCCAATCAGCCGGTGGAAATCATCGGTCCGTGATCATCGGGGCCCGTCAGCCCATCACAGCTCGGTGGTAGACACTCGAATCCGGTAGTCACCACTCCGACGATAGCGTTGGACTTTTCGGGCACGACTCAACAGTCGGCAAGTCGCAACGTGGCACCCAATCAGGTTATCAAATCAAATCTGTCAATTCAGGCTCAATATGTATGCATGATGCCAATCAATATCAATGCTCAATGCATACAATGTACAATACGTAAAACAGAATGTAACTCAATCATTTAACATACTGATTCACGTAATTCACAGCAGCAAAAATTCACAACATTAATCACAGCATGTCCACGTCTAAAGCTGCTAAGGGCTGCTCAATTCGTACCTCAATTCCTCAATTTACCTAACAGATTCTCCTGGCTCAAATCACGCAGCAGAGACTTCCTGGAAGCTCAAATCTGTTACAGCATAGCTAATAACTTAGCTCAATTCAACTGCCCAAAACGCTAATCCTACGACCAGAAGTATAAATCAATTCCTACACTTCCACGCAGGCATTAACTACTAAAAACCGAGCTCAAATCTACAAGAATTGCTCACCCAAAAGCTCACGCTAGCAGCAGAACGCACGCACAGGCTTTCCTCAAAAGCTTCGAAGTCCAGCAGCTACGCGTTTCCACCTCCAGCAAAAACCAACCTCTCAATTTGGGTAGCAAACTAAAGAGCTAAGCAGGGGGAACTCAGCGCCACAAAGATCTCCAAAAACGAAGGCTGGATGCGATGGAAATCTAGGGAAGAAAGTCTCGGTGAACAGTAACTCGTCGAGGGTTGAAGGGGAAGAGATAAGAGATATCTGGCTCAAAATAATCTAAGTGTGATTATCTAAGCAGTCGACGAAACCAGCAGGAAACGATCAGCAGATACTCACTCTTTCTCTTCAATAAAATCAGCAGAAGCAAACAAAAGCATTCGCGGGAAAGCACTTCAATACGACACCGCTCCAACTTATCAAAACGACGCCGTAGCACAATACCAGCAGACAACCATCTGCTGATCACCGCTCTATCTCCAAAACATTCTATCTGCTGGTCGCGAGAAAACTCTCAAAACGACGACGCATCTACAAAACCAAACGACGTCATTTCTCAACGCTTTTGCACAAGTGCGCCTGCTGATCAACAGTAACCTTCGCAACGCAAACTACCAGCAGCAAGGAATACGTCACGCTTACGTCACCACATCTATCGATAGCTCTCGCGACAAAGACTCAATCCATCTGCTGATCTCTTTCACAAACGCATCTGCTGAATCTAGTAGTCAACGCTCCACCCATGTTGACTACACGTGTCGCTTCCTCGATCAATCTCACGCTACGCGCAATGTCTGCCAGCAGCAACTTCAAATTCGAAACCTAAAACCAGCAGGTCACATTGCGTCATGCTGACGTCACCTCTGCTGATTCAAAATCCATCACCAGGAGCTACAGTAACTTTGACCAGCGTTGACTTCACTAAATTTCGAAAATTCTCATTTCCTAACCAAGCGCTGCGACTGAAATTTCAGCAGGAATCATATTCTCTACGTAATTCCTTCCAATAATCGTGATTAATCCCAAATCAAATCAATTAATCACTAATCTAACATCTCAATCCTCACATTCTCCCCAACTTAAGAGATTTCGTCCTCGAAATCAAAGGCAGACTCAGGGAAGAACACACCAACAAACATGCAAATCAGCACCAATTTCGAAGCAAAATCAAAGATTTACCTGGAAATTATGCAAGCTCAGCGCTCAAACAGGTGAGGCCATTCCTGCCTCATCCTCTCTTCGACTTCCCAGGTTGCTTCTTCTCGGCCATGCTTGCTCCATTGGACCATCACCAACGGAATTATCTTGTTTCTCAGCTGTTTCTCCTTCCTATCCAAGATCTGCACCGGATATTCAACATAACTCAAGGCAGAATCCAGCTCAACTTCGTCAGTTCTCAAAACGTGGGACGGATCCGGCTCATATTTTCTCAACATTGACACATGAAACACGTCATGCATCGCGGCTAACTCCTCGGGCAGCCTCAGTCTATAAGCCAAC
>KV018503.1:44924-80757 GCA_001598015.1 Dorcoceras hygrometricum
AAAAACAGAGCACGCTTCTTATAGAGTTTTGCATATTGATATAACGTGTTTGTTTTCCTTAGTCATTGTAAATCATATAAATAGAATCTTAAGCTGCTTCATGCATCATTACTTTCAAATCAAATCATATTAAGCGGTGCTCGCTCTCAAGAAGCCGAACAAAAATCTTTTCAAAGCATTTTCAAGGAAACAGGCGGTGCGCAAGAAGTATACTGGATTTTCTGCTGTTCTTGTGTTAAAGATACCAGGCAAGTAAACTCTGTTTCTTGCTCACTCAATAGAAAGCATATATTCAATTCTGTTTTATGATTATGTATGGTTTTAAAGAAAAGGGAGATGGCTTCGACTGTTCTTCAAAGAAAACCAGAAGTTCATGCTCTGTTTTCGAAAGAAGTTGAGTTACTGTATTTTGATTCAAAGATGATTTAGAAAAAGGTTTTGATGATGTTCTTCTAATGAATTCCTGAGGTTTTCAGTGATTCATTCATCGAAGTAGCTTACAAGTAGCTTACTCGATCTTTTCCAGAAGTTTCATAAGATATGTCGAAGTCTTTAGAGGAAGGTAACCTTCGTAGTTCATGGTTATCTGCACGTTAAGAACGAGAGCTGGTTCTTATACCACTGCTGATATTGCCTTGTCGAAAATATTCTAAGTATGAAATCAGCAGTTTCAGTTCTTTGTTGAAAACCAGCAGATGCATATTTCAGCAGATGCATATTCAGCAGATGCAATGCTTTCGTAACATTCAGCAGCTGCATTACTTTGTTAGAATCCAGCAGTTGCGTTATCTTTCAAAATTCAGCAGAAGCATTTAATTTTGATATTCAGCAGTTGCGTTGGTTCCATAAAACCAGCAGCGACTGGTTGTAGCGACTGGCTGTAACGACTGGTTGTAGCGACTGGTTGTAGCGACTGGGTTATGCGCTAACGACGTCGTTTCACTTTACATTTGTTTAAAAGACCTTGCGACTGGATTCTTGTCTTGCGACTGGTTCCTATTCGTCACGACTGGTACTGTTCATTCAGCTGGTATTAGTCTTGCGACTGGTACTGTTCGTTCCAGCTGGTTACTGTTCGTTCTTCGTTTTCTTTAACAGATAACGAAATTTCAGAATTTGATTCTTTCTTCAATTTCGAATCAGTTCAAATGAATCTTTCGACTTATCTAACAGATTCAACTAGCTAAATTATTCAGTTTCATATTCGCAAGCTTTACAAGGAAATAATTTACAGTTCCAAAACATCATTAGATAAACAAAAACCAGTAACTCGAACAAAGGAAAGAAAACAGTTTTTCACGAGAGAAAGAAAGAGCAGAACCATGTTTTATGAAATGTTTTAAGTTATGACAATGAAAAGTGTCCCTAAAGAAAAGGTGAGTGCGCGGCTGACGAACCGTGTGCCCTTTTAACCAGGAAGGATTAGGATTACAGGTCGACGGATCTGTATACCCTTCAACCATGAGCCATAGTGCTAAGACTGATATCAGGAGTTTGATCAAACGAAATGGACCAAATGTTTAAAGTGTTGTCATAATTTTCCAGAAAATGAATGAAGAGCACGAGTGTGATTTTGATCGCAGCTCTTAAGTATGTTTAAAGAAAATTTTCCCAGAATTGATTCATGTTTTATGCTTTCATACTTGATTCAAATTTCATATATACCCTTCAACCATGAGCCATAGTGCTAAGACTGATATCAGGAGTTTGATCAAACGAAATGGACCAAATGTTTAAAGTGTTGTCATAATTTTCCAGAAAATGAATGAAGAGCACGAGTGTGATTTTGATCGCAGCTCTTAAGTATGTTTAAAGAAAATTTTCCCAGAATTGATTCATGTTTTATGCTTTCATACTTGATTCAAATTTCATAGTTATGTTTACGCTTGTCTGTTCATAAGCGTGGTTCAAGTTCAGACTCCACTATGTATTAGTTCTTGGGTGATCGTATGAATTGCTTTTGTTATTCCAGATTTTACCTGCTGGGCCTTTGGCTCACTAGTTTTTATTGAGTGCAGGTAATCCGTAGTAGGAAGCTGGAGGGAGATGAACAGAATGGAAGGGATGTGTTTATCGTGGACAGCAGATTTCTTATTTCCTTCGGTTCCAGCGTTCATAGTTTCTTTTTGGGAAAACTTTTGTAGTGTACTGAACATTTTGTTATGAATGTCTATCAAAACAGATTTCTAAATTTGTTATGTTATAGGAATCTGTACCAGATGTTATCACACTACGAGATGCATTATTGAAATATAATATATCAGCTTTCTTCATTTCCGCACCTTTTCATGAGTTATTCTAGATTTCTCATCTTCGAATGTGAATAATTTTATTATTCTCGTTTCAACCCAGATAATCAGTAGCGATCCATTCTCCGATGTTTATAACTCTTGATTTTATTCAATTGAACCCCAAAACTTATGATTATTCCGTCAAGAAAATGAGGGTCGTTACAGTATGACACGTGTGCCATATGCCTCGGAAATAGGTAGTATTATGTATGGTATAAACTCTACTAGACTGCATGTCGCATATGCTCTGATTGTCACGAGCCGCAACCAAGCAAATCCTGGCCAAATGCATTGGAAGACCGTGAAAGATATTCTTAAGTATTTATGAAGGACTAAGAATATGTTCATGGTCTATGGGGGCGGTGAACTAAAATTAGAAGGCTACACTGATTCTGGCTTCCAATGCGTGTGGACGATTCGAAGTCGACATATGGATTTGTATTCATGCTCAATGGTGGTGCTGTCTCTTGGAAGAGTTCCAAGAAAGACACCATCGTGGATTCAACCACTAAGGCTGAGTACATTGCAGCGTCAGCTACTGCTAAAGAGGCGGTTTGGATAAGGAATTGCGTCAAAGAGTTGGGCGTAATCCCTGAAGGATTTGGTCCAGTCCTGGTGTATTGTGACAACACAGGTGTCGTTGCTCAAGCAAAGGAACCTATGTCTCACCAAAGATCCAAACATATACTGAGAAAATACCACATAATCCGGGATATTGTGGCTAGAGGTTACATAGCAGTTGAGAGAGTCGCCTCTGCAGACAACATTGCTGATCCACTACGAATCCCTTTCCAGGACCGTTGTTTGAAAAAAATTGCGAAGCAATGGGACTGCGTCTGATGAGTAGTTGGCTTTAGGGCAAGTGGGAGATTGTTATAGTAGGTGCCCAACTAGCCAACTTGTGACGTGTGGGTTCTTGTGAACTCTATGTAAAACAATCTTTATTTATGAAATTCGCATTCTTTTATGGCATTCTTTATCTTCATTATTATGATTACAATTGTTGGATAAAGACCTTGAATGCACTATAGTGTATGTTTGATGTGATAGTTGATTTGATGGCTATCAGGAAACACATCTAATTGTCACTGTGTATTCTAAACATGTTCCTAGTCAATTGGGCCACCCAAAAGAGGATAAGGGCCGCCCGAATTTGAGACTAGCATCTGCTATGTGAAGTACCACGTTTCATTGATAGGGAACATAGTGATGTTCTGAGCATGCAGATGGGTAGTGACTTGGTGATCTATCAAACTACCCTCGCTCGGACTTTCCAAGTGGTTACCATTTGTTGAGTGGATCAAGTCCGAGGTCTTGGTTGTACAGATTATCCATCATTACTCGAAACGTCAACATGATAGGTGCCTCACTTTGACCCGTTTACCGACTCAGTTGGGGTCATCAGGTGGCGGGATTGGGTGAGGTCCCGATGCATGTAGGAGTCGATGCTTCGTTGTCGAGGATTCACCGCTCGCCCTTGTGCATGGATATCCTATGCTGTCTGAGAAGATAATAGTGTGATAAATCTCTGGGCAGAGTACTGGATGTGTTTTGGGTAAATGGGTTTACCTAGTAACACATGTGATGTCACTATTTGATCTCCAAGATGTATGCATGGTTATTGGATCTCTAGAGACTCTCCATTTGCCAATGGTCGTTGACCTGATCGAGATATTTGAGTTGAAAGGACCGTACTGTATGCTAACCATGACCGACTGGTTCTTGCAGGCACTATCATTGATACCTAGTGGATCATGGGGCGATGTTGCTAGACGCTTTACCATTATCCGATGGGTTAGTCCGAAAATGTGGTTTCGGAGTCACAAATGTTGTGAGCCCACGGCTAGCTGTATCCCTGAACCATTGAGGGTCACACAAGTACTGGTTTCTCAATTACCGTACGAAAATTAAGCTCAATTTGTTGATTATAGTAGGAGGAAGGATGGAAGTGTGACTTCCTAAACTTAAATAGGGTGGAAATGCAATTTCCATAAGCTTGGACTAGTATGACTATCCTTAAAGTTTATAGGGGCCTAACTGCTATTTTGGATTAGGTGGTCCAAAAAATTGTTTTCACATCATAATGCTCAGTTTTGTAAACTGTGTAGATCGGTTCCATCTGATCGTCGATCGGGATTATGATGAAGGCCACAGCGATGGACTTGAAACCAATGTACACATGGGCCTGGGCCCGACCCAAGCCCATTAACATGGTTTAAGCCCATGAAATATCTACAAATAGGGGCCCTGGGATATTCATTTGAAACGCACCAAAAGCTATTCAGCAAATATTTCTCCCTTCCTCTCCTCCTTCGCCGCCACCGCCGTCGCCCGTCGTCACCGTCGGAATTTATTCTGACCATCTCGGTGAGGAGATTCCGTCCCTGAAACTTTCGTTGGTTTTCTAGTGCAAACCAACGAAGGAATTGAGATTCCGGTCGTGGACCAAATTAGGAGGCCGTAGCTGTTCAGCCATTGAAGTGCCAATTTCTCCGTGGAATTGGTCGGAGCCAGGCGCCTAGACGCCAGCAAGGTATATTCTAAACATTCTAGGAATGTTTTAATTATTGTATAGGTATATTGACCGTTCCCGGGCTCCAATTTTTTAATTCTTCCGCTGCACCTCGGGAGCGGGATCCGGATCCGCCGCTGTGCCGACAGTGGTTTCAAAGCCTTGGCTCGGATCTGTCAACTCCGCCTGAATTGCATCAAATCTCGTTTTTCAAATATATATATATATATATATATTTTTCCTGCCGCACGCCGCCGCACCACCCCGCACGCCGCCGCGGGAGCTGCCTTGCAATCGTCGCGCACGCCGTGCGCAAATCACTGCGGGGATCGTGGAATCCTGGGCGCATCCCGCGTGCACATTATGGCGGGCGTTGCGCGCCTGTCGCGTACGCCTTGCATGCACAGCCCGGCGGGCGTTGCGCCCACTGACCGATAATCGTGCGCGCACGTCGCGCACGATGGTGCGCGCATCCGCTGCCCCACCTGCACGACCTGGTCGTGCAGGTGGCCGCCCCCCGTGCGCACATGTTGCGCTCAGGGGCGCGCACAGCGTGCGGGCGGCGGGACACCTCCCATGCAGCGGTCCCGGGCGGAGATGCGGCGGCGAATTTTAAATCTAGTGTTTTTCGGGCCTGTTCCGGACGACCCGAGGGGATTTTGGGCCGTACTTGCTATTGTGCTTTTTGGTTGGACCAAAATTATTTTTTTGAAAATTTTCAGATATTGGTACTAAAATTGTTTTAAGCCCAAAATTAATGCAATTAACACAACAAAATAAGATTTTATTTATAAAGTATGATATAATATTTAAAATATGGTTTTGTTGGATAAAATCAAATTTGATTTGATTATTTTATTTATGTCAACTAATTGAGTTAATTGAATAGATTATGTTTGTGATAATCGAAATCCATGCCCAATGTGTTAGGTGTATGCTAGGTTCTACAATTCTTGGTTGTAATATTGTTGAAATCATTTCAAAGTGGGTCTGGTTTATTGCTCATTCCCACCCCTTTAAAATGTATCCCTATTTGTCATGGCTATTTAAATATAAATATTAGACTTAGTGGGAGGATATTGAAGATTGTGGAGATAATGATCAAAGATATTGAAGACCAAAGACTTGTAAAACTAGAAGCTTATGTAATAGGATTGTATTTGCATACTGCATGTCACCTAGGATTGGACCTAGATCCGTGCTTGGCAACCACGGATCGCAGCTTATCGATCATCCCAATTATATATGTGATGTATATCTGTTGAATCCGCAATTTTTAAATTTGATTTAAAATTATTGAGACCAAATATCAATATTAAAATCCCTCATTTTAAATTTGATTTAAAATTTATATCAAGATTAAAAGTTTAATGATTAAATTGAAGGAACTTAGTTTGTTGATAATTAGGAAGAAATGTGATAAAATGTTATCTAAGAGAGTCCTTTATATACTGGCTTACAAACGGTTTGTACCGGTTAAGCCTCCCTGAAGGGCGTTGGTTTGTCTAAGGATGTTGGTTTTTAAGTGGGCCTTAGCCCCTCCAACCACCTGAAAGTACTGTTAGACAATGTTAGTCCATGACTTCTTAATTGATCATAAAACAAAAGTTTATTCGATAAGATCATGAAGCTAAGGAAATTTATATATTGTTTAATATTTCCTACCTTCCATCAACAATGGGTGTACGTCGATGCTACACGCATACATAGCCCGGCTCATATTATTGGGGGGGTTCTATGTGTCGGAAAGCTGTACACGTCATTGACACTTGCTGTGAGTTGTACACCTGTTGCAATTGGGCTATACCTTTTGAGGGTCATGGTTGGCTGATATTATTCGGGACCATGATTTCATGATTGGACTCTGTGTACCCACTAAGGAAACTTGCTTTCTCGATTTCACTAGAGGGTGGTGAAATCGTTAAAATAGAGGGAGAGTAATTCATAAAACTTACTGACAATATTTTATGTCTTAGCGTTTTTCATGAATAGTCATGCATATCTGTTTTTCTTTTCAGTATAAACTGCTTTCATTATGTCTTCGATCAAAAATCCACTTGCTTCTATACTGGATAGCAACAAGTTCACTGGCTTAAACTACCAAGATTGGTTTCGAAACCACAAGATTGTCTTGGCTTCGGAGAAACTTCTCTTCACGCTAGAGAAGAGCCCTCCGAAGGAAGCCCCTGCCAATGCCAGTCCTGAGGAGCTGGAGAAGCTGGAAAGATGGTGGGGTGATGAGCTTAAGGCACGATGCTATATGATAGCATCTATGTCCAACGAATTGCAGCGACGGTTTTAGAAGACGGAGTGTAACGCCCCAAAATCCATAGGACTACATGTATGCATCTTGTTTATTTTCATGAGTTAATTGGCATTTGAAATATTGAGCATTTGCCCATTTTACTGATTTCAGAAAATGATGCGACTCGGCTGGTTTCAGCAGATGGCTCCAAGGGCGATACATGAGCAGGTTTTAAAATTGGTTGAAAATATCTTTAAGGAGGACAAATGATTTTTTAAAAAAAGGGTTTGGTATTTTACAAATTAAAATGTTGAGAAGGAGGTTTTACCAAAAATTTTAGGTGTGTCATGCTTGAAATAACATAGCATCTTGCCACTAATCCCATTCATATTTAAACCTGTTTTGAAAGCAAAGTACATTATCATTTGCAAAGAAAATCTTTAGTGTTCTTCAAAATATTTCTAAAGAAGCTCGTGTGATTGCGCAAGGAGGAGATTTCTGTAGGAATCAACTGAGGTTGCAAAGCGTTGATTAAGGCAAGTAAAAGCTGATCCTTTGCTACACCATTTGAAGCATATATTGATTTTTAGTCATTTTATGGAACTTCTTGCCATTATGTTATAGTATGATTTAAGTTCATGTTTAAAATAATTTACGCATGAAAGAAGGAAAGAAGGATGGGTTTGAAAATGATGTTTTTATGCTTCCAAGTGTTTTCCAAAAAGATATGGATGTTTTAAAATACTGAGGATTCGAGTTTCGATTCAATTATGTCATGGATGTTCTTCTTTCCGGTGGATTGTAATATCGGAACTGATACTGAGTAATTGGTGGTTGTTAATTGAATCAGTATAAATTCTGGTTTGATAGACAACAACTGATGGCACAGTCGTCGTTTTGATGTTGCAACACCAAAGTTGTAATCAGCTTTTGGTTTTATTGTTCATCAGCTGTTGGTTTCATTGTTCATCAGCTGTTAGTTTGTTCATCAGCTGTTGCATTGTATCGTTGTATTCAGTCGTTGCACTGTTCATACGTCTGTTTGTTGTGCAAACGACATCGTTTCATTTATTCGGAGTCGCGTTTGTTAGCGATTGTCATTGCGTCTGTTTCAAGCTAACGAAGTCGTTTCCTTAAGTTGTAACTGGTAGCAGATATTCTTACGTCATCATGTGTTTCCTAATTCAACGAAATCGTTTCATTCAATTCATCGGTCTCAATATTAGTATATGTCTCGTGGCTGTTTTCAATAGTTGTGAACAGTGAAGATCTGTTTTGTTCCCCGAACAGTTCTATTTTGTGACGCCTGATTTCTTTTAGCGATACCCATGAACAGTAGGGATCTGTTTTGTTCCATAGTACTGTTCCACTTTGTTGCGTCTGATTTTTTTTCAGCGATATGTTTCCAAAGCTGAATTCGATACTCAGTAAAGTTTTGAAATGGGAAGCGAGAGTTTTAAATGATGGAACCCGAAGAGTTTCAAAGAGAATTTTAAAGAAAAGATGTTAAAGGAACAAAACTTATTTTAAGGTTTACGGCATAGATAACAGACGGCCACCAAGGAGAAGGGTGTTGGGGAACTGTGGCGGATCCGGATCCCGTCTCCCGACGAGGCAGTGGAAGAATAAAATTAGGCTGGAAAACGTTCAATACAATTGAAAACTACTGCAAACTATGAACCATTCATAGGGCGTTTAGTCAGTTACCTTGCTGACGACAGGCGCCTGGCTCCAACTAGAATCGCAAGGAGACTGGCTCTTCTCGGTAGGCGGCGGTAGATTCGTCAATCAGGTCCATGACCGGAAGGGAAACTCCTTCGTCAGCCTGCACTAGAAGGCCTGACGAGATCAGCATGGACGGATTCTCCTCGAAAAACTGATCGGAGCAAGTCCGATCAATCAACGGCGGGCGGCGGCCGACGGCGGGAAGCGGCGGCGGCGTGGGAGGAGAGGGAGAGTGGCGGCCGAGAGCTTTAGGTTTAGGGTTTGTTGTAATCTGAATTACTTCTTAAGTTGTGACCAATTAAGCCTTAAGTCTAATTAAATAGACTAGCAATGGACTTGGACCGACCCAACGGGCCCGGGTCCAAATGACGATATCCATCGCTGCGACTTCATCGTAACTTCGATCGCCGATCAGATCGGACCGATCGACTCAGTTTCCAAAACTGAATGTTATGATATGAAAAAAAAAATTTCAGATCATCTAACCCTAAATTTTAAAATGACCGTTTTGCCCCCCAACAGCGGAAAATCACGATTTGACCCCTGTTGACTTTTAGGAAGTCGCACTCCCTAAAATCCTCCACCTATGCTCAACACATTGAGCTCAGTATCCATGCGGGAATCTCGAATCCAGTACTTGTGTGACCCTCAATGGTTCAGGGATACAGCTAGCCGTGGGCCCACAACCATTGTGGCTCCGGAATCACAATTCCGGACTTTCCCATCGGATCATGGTAAGAGCGTCTAGCAACATCGCCCCATGATCCCCTAGGTATCACTGATAGTGCCTGCAAGAACCAGTTGGTCGTGGTTAGCGTACAGTACTGTGACGCCCGAACCCACGGGAATCACGATTTGGGGTGAATAAAATTTTCCAATAAAAGAAGGGCTAAAAGATAATTCGCTATAGGCTGTATTTCCTATAACTTGAAAGGAAACTCAAAACACAACCCAGACGCAGACACAATACCAATTACGGCGCCAACTGCTGGTTCTTTTTTGCGGAAAACAAAGTATATTATATAACTTTGCAATTGCGATTTACAACAAGCTGCTATTCTATGTAAATATACAACCGTTGCAACTGATCTAATACAGATCCTACAAAAGATAAAAAAACATTATCCTAGACACGGATTACGTTGGCCCCTTGATAAACACAACCACCCAGCTGCTGGTTTCAAGTTTCACCTGCTGTTCTTCCATCAGTTGTCGCACCTGCACCATTTTAAAAGCTAGTGAGCCTAGAGGCACAGCAAGTAAAACCTGGGTAATAACAATTCAAATATACAGGTGGACATCTGTTCAATATGTTAAGGAACTTCAATGAACAATATCATTTTCGTAAACAATTCAATAAACATTCAATGGCAGAAACAGGGGATGATAGCCCAGCTGCTCATTGTCAACAATTTCAATATCATTTTCAGTTGATCATGGCATATAAGTTCTATTTGGTCCGTTATGCACTTGATCAAATGACTTCGGAAATCCGTTCTAGCATATAGCTCATTATGAAAGGGCAGCCGACACTTGGACGACTACTCACCCTTCTACAATTGGGTGACCGTAACTATCTATGCCATAATCTAAAATAGCTTTTGTTCCTTAACAATCCTTTCTTTAAACATTCGTTGAAATTTCTGTAAATCATCGGGTTCCATCATTTTAAACATTTGCTTCCCATTTTAAAACTTTACTGAGAATCGAATTCGACTTTGGAAACATATCGTTGAAATGAAACTGGTGAAAAGAAAACCAGTCGCAAGAGAATAGAACAGCACTTATGAAACAAAACATATCTCTGCTGTTCGCAAATATCGCTAAAATGAACCAGCTGGAATAAACAGAAACCAGCTGCACTAGCTGAATTGAACATTACTTAGAAACGAATAAAGCAACTGCTGAACTATTATAATGGAATGCACCTGCTGGTGAACAGTGTACCAGCTGGAATTTTACGAAAGGAATACAGCGGCTGAAATATTTCAATAGGAATGAACCTGTTGATGTACAGTGCATCTGCTGATTTTATGAAAACAATGAAACTGCTGATGAACAAACTATCAGCTGATGAACAATAAAATATTCAACAGCTGAACATGAAATAGTGCGACTACTGGTCGCAACTACTGAACTCAAACAATGCGACATCTGAAATCTAACAAAGGAAATGCAACTGCTGGTTTTTACGATAACGATGCAGCTGATGATTTTCAACAAAGGAAATACAACTGCTGGTTTTAACAAGGAAAGATGCACCTGCTGATGAACAGTGCATCTGCTGAATTTTACGAAACACTTGTACTATCGAAGCAACGATCACGCTACCAGCCGTCGCCTATTAAACCAGACTTTATACTGATTCAACTAGCAACTACCGATTACACAATCATCAAATACAGATATTACAGCAAAAGGAAGAACATTCGTAAACATTATAACGATGCAGCTGATGAATCTTAACAAGGAGATGCAGCTGCTGGAACATAACTCGACATTTGTAACATCAAAACAACAACTATGCCATCCGCCGTTGCCTATCAAACCATACTTTACAATGATTCAACTAGCAACTACAGATGACACCGTTATCAAATCTTGATATACAACAAAAGGAAGAACATTCGTAAACATTATAACGATGCAGCTGCTGAATCTTAACAAGGAGATGCAGCTGCTGGAACATAATTCGACATTTGTAACATCAAAACAACAACTATGCCATCCGCCGTTGCCTATCAAACCATACTTTACAATGATTCAACTGGCAACTACAGATGACACCGTTATCAAATCTTGATATTTCAACTACTGAGCGAAGAACATTCATAATCGTTCTGGGAATCAACTCGAATCCTCAGTACTTTTAAAACATCTTAAACTTTCTGGAAAACATTTTGGAAGCATCAATATCATTTCAAAACATCATTTTGAACCCATCTTTCCTTTTCATTTTCACGTTTAAAACATTTTAAAACATGAACTTCGAAACTTACAATAACATATAGGCAAGAAGACTCAAAAACATGAATATATGCTTTAAATGGTGAGTCAAGAAACAGCTTTTACTTTCCTTAACCGTAGCTTTGCAACAGCAGCTGATCCCTGCAGAATTCTTCCTCTTGAGCAATACACGAACTTCTCTGTAAATAATTTTAAAGAACACAGGAGGATTTCTTTGAAAATGATAAATATCTTTCTTCAAAAACAGGTTCAAATACCGAAGGATTAGTGGCAAGCTACTTGTGAAATCAAGCATGACACACTTCTAAAGTTTAGTAAAATTCCCTTCATATCATTTTAATTTGTAAAACACCAAACCTTTTTCAAAAGAAATCATTTCACCTCCTTAAACTATTTTTCGATCGATTTTGAACCAGCTCGTGCATCACTCTTTGGAGTCGTCTGCTGGTACCGGCCGCATCGCATCCTACTTGCTAACATCAATAAATCAGCAAATACATAACATTTAAAATTGCCAATTTGGCCCATGAGATCAATAAAATGCATAAATGTGGTTCTATGGATTTTGGGGCGTTACAACTCTACCCTCCTTATTGAAATTTCGTCCTCGAAATTTACGTACCAAATAAATATGGGTAAAGACTAAACATATCAGCTCTTAAACCATCTATTTGGGGTACCCAAATTCTACCCATAAACCTAACAATTCCATTCTCCGTAAAATATAGACTGTTGCCTCTTTCTTTATCCTGCTGGACCCATTTCTTCAACTGCTGGTCCTGCGGTTGACCCTCTCGAATTTGATTTAACAAATTAGATCTTACAGAGAGGTTTGCTAAAATCATATCATTGCTGCTGCTGGACACTATCTCAAGTCCAAATCTTTCCATTTCATTTGCCAACGGCTGCTGGACAACCAGCTGCGACAATCCTACCGATTTTCTACCCAATGCTTGCTTCAATTTGTCAAAACTGGTTTGACACTCTTCTGTTCAGTTATACTTCACTTTCTTCCTTGTTAACATGGTTAAGGGAACAGCTATCTTAAAAATCCTTGGATAAAACGCCTATAGTATCTAGCTAAACCCAAGAAACTCCTAATCTCTGCAACATTCTTTGGTGCTGGCCAGTCGCAAACAGCTTCTACCTTGGCTGGGTCAACTTCTATTCCATCCTTAGAGATTATATGGCCTAAGAATAATACTTTCTCCATCCAAAAATCGCATTTTCTAAATTTTGCAAACAACTTATCTTTCAAAATTTGGAGAACAATTATTAAGTGCTGAACGTGCTCCTTTATGGTCTTAGAATACACTAAGATGTCATTAATGAAAACCACTACAAACTGGTCTAAAAATGGTTGAAAGACCCTATTCATTAAATCCATAAAAGCTGATGGAGCATTCGTAAGTCCAAAGGGCATAACTAGGAATTCATAATGGCCTTACCTAGTTCTAAAGGCTGTTTTGTAAACATTAGTAGCCGTAATCCTTAACTGATGGTATCCAGACCTCAAGTAGATCTTAGAAAATACTACGGACCCTCTCAACTGGTCGAAAAGATCTTTTATCCTAGGTAATGGATACTTATTCTTAATCATCAATTTATTAAACTCTCGGTAATCTATGCATAACCTCATACTTCCATCCTTTTTCTTGACAAACAATACAGGCGCTCCCCAGGGCGAAGTACTTGGTCTAATAAACCCTTTCTCCAATAGATCTTGTATCCGTTCTTTCAATTCCTTCATCTCTGTTGGAGCTAATCGATGTGGTAGTCTAAGTACTGGGGCAGCTCCCGGAATTAGATCGATGGAAAACTCTAACTCTCTGTCTGGTGGTAGTCCCTGGATGTCTTCTGGGAAAACCTCAATAAACTCATTCGCAACCTCTACGTCTACCAGTCGAGGACTATCAGTCACGGTTATGGATGATACAACTAGAGAAGTTCTATTAACATGTTTGGCCAAAAACTGGAATGAACTTCCTACTGGTGGGCTAACCATTACTGTTCGTGACTTAAAATCAATCACTACACCATACTTAGTTAACCAATCTATTCCCAAAATCATGTCGAATTCTGGCATTGGTAAAACTATTAAATCAGCAGTGATCTTATGCCCTTGAAGTTCAAGTTCTAATTTTCTAAACAATTCATGGGATAATAACTTCTCTCCCGATGGTACCGATACGCAATATCCTATCAATACTTGCTCCGGCTGGAGGGGATAGCTTCTTAACAAATTCAATCACAACAAACGAATGTGTAGCTCCTGAGTCAATTAATGCGAGAGAAGGAAATCCAGCGATTATAATTTCACTTGTGACCACTGTCGATTCTGGATTGGCTTGTTCGGTGGTCATCACGTAGGCTCTACTGCTCACCAGTTGCTGGGACTTTGGACAATGTTTCAAAATATGTCCAGGCATTCCAGACTTGTAGCAGACATTTTGTCCAAGTCTGCATTGTCCCAAATGAGGCTTCTGACATTTAGGACATAATGGCCTATTATTACCAGCAGGGACTGAACTTATAGGTTGAATCTGTAAAGGTTTTTGCTCTTGAAGTCTCTGCTGGTTCTTGTCCTGTTTCTTAAATGGCCTTTGATCCTTCTGCTGAAAGGCTTGTCGCTTCTGCTGCCTTTCCTCATCAACATCTTTCCAATCTCTTTCAATTTGCAGGGCTCTATCCACTGCTTCTCTATAGGTTCTGGGCACTGACAGCCTAACATTCATCTTGAACATAGGCTTCAATCCTTGTACAAAATGATTCAATTTCTCTTCTGGGTCACTTCCTATTAATGGCACAAAATAGCACCCTCTTTCAAACACACGTGCATATTCTTGCACAGATAAACTTCCTTGCTTAAGGGTCATAAAATCCCTCTTCAACTCAGACCTTTTCCCAACTGGGAAATATTGTTCGAAGAACACTTGCTTGAAATCTGCCCAAGTTAAGTTCAACAAATCTACAGACAATTTGGCTCCTTCCCACCAAATCATCGCATCTTCTCTTAACATATAGATAGCGCACCTGGGTCTATCTAAATCAGACATTTGGAGGTACTCAAAAATAACCTCCATAGACTTGATCCAACTCTCGGCAACTAGTGGATCAGTAGTTCCACTAAATTCCTTAGGCTTCTGGCGCCTAAATTTCTCTTGGGGGTCATCGTTACTTGGTCCCATGCTGCTGGAAGATTGCCCATTTCCTCTGTTGTTATTCTGTTCTACCAGCATTCTTAACAGTTGAGTGATATTAGCATTATTATCACTATCAGTTTCTTCTAGAGGAATACTCTTCTAGTTCTTCCTCGTCCTCTTCCTGACATTCTATATTCTATAGCCCATAATCCACCACATGCATAAATCAGAACATGCTAAAATAAAAGACAATGCTCTGAAAATAAACTCATAATAGAGGAACAGACGATGAACTTTGATCCAGCTGATGGTGAGTGTGTTTATCTCAGGAACGTTGCTCTTATACCATGTTGTGACGCCCGAACCCACGGGAATCACGATTTGGGGTGAATAAAATTTTCCAATAAAATAAGGACTAAAAGATAATTCGCTATAGGCTGTATTTCCTATAACTTGAAAGGAAACTGAAAACACAACCCAGACGCAGACACAATACCAATTACAGCGCCAACTGCTGGTTCTTGTTTGCGGAAAAACAAAGTATATTATATAACTTTGCAATTGCGATTTACAACCAGCTGCTATTCTATGTAAATATACAACCGTTGCAACTGATCTAATACAGATCCTACAAAAGATAAAAAAACATTATCCTAGATACGGATTACGTTGGCCCCTTGATAAAACAACCACCCAGCTGTTGGTTTCAAGTTTCACCTGCTGTTCTTCCATCAGTTGTCGCACCTGCACCATTTTAAAAGCTAGTGAGCCTAGAGGCACAGCAAGTAAAACCTGGGTAATAACAATTCAAATATACAGGTGGACATCTGTTCAATACATATGTTAAGGAACTTCAATGAACAATATCATTTTCGTAAACAGTTCAATAAACATTCAATGGCAGAAACAGGGGATGATAGCCCAGCTGCTCATTGTCAACAATTTCAATATCATTTTTAGTTGATCATGGCATATAAGTTCTATTTGGTCCATTATGCACTTGATCAAATGACTTCGGAAATCCGTTCTAGCATATAGCTCATTATGAAAGGGCAGCCGACACTTGGACGACTACTCACCCTTCTACAATTGGGTGACCGTAACTATCTATGCCATAATCTAAAATAGCTTTTGTTCCTTAACAATCCTTTCTTTAAACATTCCTTGAAATTTCTGTATATCATCGGGTTCCATCATTTTAAACATTTGCTTCCCATTTTAAAACTTTACTGAGAATCGAATTCGACTTTGGAAACATAACGTTGAAATGAAACTGGTGAAAAGAAAACCAGTCGCAAGAGAATGGAACAGCACTTATGAAACAAAACAGATCTCTGCTGTTCGCGAATATCGCTAAAATGAACCAGCTGGAATAAATAGAAACCAGCTGCTAGATCTCTTACTAAGACAATCGTATTTAAATGAAACGATGTCATTGAAGTAAATAACGGATAGGATGACAAGACTACCTGCTGATATTTTATAGTTTAAAGAAACTACGTCGTTAGTGCATCAATCAGTCGCAAGGAATACGCTGATCAACCAGTTGCAAAAAAAAAGCGCTAACACATATATATAAATGAATAGTACCAATCACATGACTAATACCAACTGAATTGAACATTACTTAGAAAAGAATAAAGCAACTGCTGAACTATTACAATGGAATGCACCTGCTGGTGAACAGTGTACCAGCTGGAATTTTACGAAAGGAATACAGCGGCTGAAATATTTCAATAGGAATGCACCTGTTGATGTACAGTGCATCTGCTGATTTTATGAAAACAATGAAACTGCTGATGAACAAACTATCAGCTGATGAACAAACTATCAGCTGATGAACAATAAAATATGCAACAGCTGAACATGAAATAGTGCGACTACTGGTCGCAACTACTGAACTCAAACAATGCGACATCTGAAATCTAACAAAGGAAATGCAACTGCTGGTTTTTACGATAACGATGCAGCTGCTGATTTTCAACAAAGGAAATACAACTGCTGGTTTTAACAAGGAAAGATGCACCTGCTGATGAACATTGCATCTGCTGAATTTTACGAAACACTTGTACTATCGAAGCAACGATCACGCTACCAGCCGTCGCCTATTAAACCAGACTTTATACTGATTCAACTAGCAACTACCGATTACACAATCATCAAATACCGATATTACAGCAAAAGGAAGAACATTCGTAAACATTATAACGATGCAGCTGCTGAATCTTAACAAGGAGATGCAGCTGCTGGAACATAACTCGACATTTGTAACATCAAAACAACAACTATGCCATCTGCCGTTGCCTATCAAACCATACTTTACAATGATTCAACTAGCAACTACAGATGACACCGTTATCAAATCTTGATATTACAACAAAAGGAAGAACATTCGTAAACATTATAACGATGCAGCTGCTGAATCTTAACAAGGAGATGCAGTTGCTGGAACATAACTCGACATTTGTAACATCAAAACAACAACTATGCCATCCGCCGTTGCCTATCAAACCATACTTTACAATGATTCAACTGGCAACTACACATGACACCGTTATCAAATCTTGATATTACAACTACTGAGCGAAGAACATTCATAATCGTTCTGGGAATCAACTCGAATCCTCAGTACTTTTAAAACATCTTAAAATTTCTGGAAAACATTTTTGAAGCATCAATATCATTTCAAAACATCATTTTGAACCCATCTTTCCTTTTCATTTTCACGTTTAAAACATTTTAAAACATGAACTTCGAAACTTACAATAACATATAGGCAAGAAGACTCAGAAACATGAATATATGCTTTAAATGATGAGTCAAGAAACAGCTTTTACTTGCCTTAACCGTAGCTTTGCAACAGCAGCTGATCCCTGCAGAATTCTTCCTCTTGAGCAATACACGAACTTCTCTGTAAATTATTTTAAAGAACACAGGAGGATTTCTTTGAAAATGATAAAGAGCTTTCTTCAAAAACAGGTTTAAATACCGAAGGGATTAGTGGCAAGCTACTTGTGAAATCAAGCATGACACACTTCTAAAGTATAGTAAAATTCCCTTCATATCATTTTAATTTGTAAAACACCAAACCTTTTCCAAAAGAAATCATTTCACCTCCTTAAACTATTTTTCGATCGATTTAGAACCAGCTCGTGCATCACTCTTTGGAGTCGTCTGCTGGTACCAGCCGCAGCGCATCCTACTTGCTAACATCAATAAATCAGCAAATACATAACATTTAAAATTGCCAATTTGGCCCATGAGATCAATAAAATGCATAAATGTGGTCCTATGGATTTTGGGGCATTACAAGTACGGTCCTTTCAATCCATATATCCCGATCAGATCAACGACCATTGGTAAATCGAGAGTCGTTATAGATCCGATAGCTATGCACACATCTTGGAGATCGAATAGTGACATCGCGAGTGTAACTAGGTAAACCCATTTACCAAAAAAACTTCTAGTACTCTGGCCAGAGATTCATGCACTATTATCCCCTCAGATAGCATAGGATATCCACGCATGTCTGCGAGCGGTGAATCCTTGAAAACGATGCATCGACTCCTACATGCATCGGGGCCTCACCCAATCCCGCCGCCTAACGACCCCAAGTGAGTCGGCAAACGGGTCAAAGTGAGACGCCTATCATGTAGATTCTCAATGACGTTTCGAGTCGTGAGGACTAATCAGTACAACCAAGACCTCGGACTTATCCACTCGACAAATGGTAACCACTTGGAATGTCTGAACGAGGGTAGTTCGATAGATCACCAGGTCACTACATATCTGCATGCTCAGAACATCACAATGTTCCCTACCAATGAAACATGGTATTTCGCATCGCAGATACTAGTCTCAAGCTCGGGCGGCCTTATCCTCATTTTGACGGCCCAATCGACTAGGAACTAATTCAGAATACACAGTGACTATTAGATGTGTTTCATGATAGCCGTCATACCCACTATCACATCTAACATACACTATAGTGCATTCTAGGTATTTCCTCAACGCAATTGTTAATCATCATACAACACAATGAAAGTAAAGAATGCCATAAATAAATGCGAATATCATATATAAAGATCGTTTCATACAAGAGACTATGAACCCACACGCCACAAGTTGGCTAGTTGGGCATCTACTCTAACAAAGGGTGAGCAGTTCTCCAGATGTCGACTGCCCTTTCATATGAGCTATACGCTAAAACTGATATCGGAAGTCATTTTTGTCAGGCCTCGTGCTCATATCAGAGATAAAACATACAAACACATGCGGAAGCTACTAAAAAGAGGGTAAAATTTTCGCTTTTGGCCTGGCGATTAAAAACAATATAATTTTAAATAGTGCGATACTCAAAATAAATATCCCAGTTTACAAACGAATCCAACAAAGTCTACCAGCCAAGATAAAACAGTATAGCATCAACCCAAGTGTCAGACAACAACAACAATATACAATAACGAAGCACAGGGCATCCCCCTGGCTAACTGTACTGATACATATAAATATGCTATACGCAACAGGGATACTCTAACCACCTCCTGGGGCACCACCAGCTGGGTTAAAACCACGACCAGCTGTAAAACCTGGATTCCCTGAAAACAACACAAACAAGGAAAACAACCAAGCCCCAGAGGGACATGGGGTCAAACCCCAGTACGGAGAGTAACTGAAACAGCTAAAGGAAATGCATAAGATAAAATACAGATGCTATGCATGAGACACCGGATAACAGCTGAAGGCTACAACCAACAAGGGAGCCGGAGAACTCACACGTAGCTCCACAAGATCAGCAACGAATCAGTGGCCACGGGGTGTGTTCAAAGTGTGGTAATGAGCCACTCGCCTTGAAACTACACCCGAATACCAGATGCATCAAACAACTCAGCCTGCCGTTGCCTCCCCCATGAACTGTGGTAGTTAACCACTCGGCGCATGGTGGCTAACAAAACCCAGCAGGGAGATGAGAGTGCGGTATTGCCGCTCGCCCTCGCATCCTGGTAAGAAACAACAGCAATACAACGAGATACAAAGCAATGGCTGCAACAGAAATATGAATGCAATATGGGAAATGCGTGTATGCATAAACATAGTAGCTAACATCAACAACAATCACATATGCACACAGCAACATCCACGGCAATGCACCAGCAGCCATCTAACATTAAATCTCACACCAATTCCCAGCTACATCAAGCTTGGATCCGTACCTTAAATTCCTGAGATACAACTAGAAAGAATATTGCTTCAAAGAATAGTCAAAGAGACACACAGATCTATCACCTGCTAGTCAATACAAACAACTGCTCAAGGACTACATCTCAGAAATGCCACGGCTGGGAGTTATCAACTCCACCAGCGCTAATTCTACCTTTATACACTACGAAAATCTCTAACAAAGCTTAAAAAGGTAGAACCTTTACTTACCCAAACAAGCTAGGATAGGATGCTAACAAACTAAACAAAGGAGATGTCTCTGCGATCCTCTTCCAGCTCCTCCGCTGCCTAATAGAAGGGTAAGAAACGAAGCGCCTTAACGAGAGGAGTCCAACGCTACCTCAAACATAACAAACGATGGCCGAAAAAACGACAGGAATTCACCGGAGAAACTCACGGCTGAACAGTAACCTAGGGTTCGAAGCGAAGAATAACAATCGGGAGAATATTTTGCTAAGTATGGGAATCCAATAATCCAATCGAAGACCAAGTCTTCCTATATATACACATCTCGACTGCCGAAAACAAATCCCACCGACAAAACAGCCGACACTCGTTGAAAACACAACCAGCATATGAAAAACAATCAGCTGAATTCTCAATTATCACTAAGAAAAACGGTGTCGCAGAAACTTAACTAAACGACGTCGCACAGCTTACGTCATCCTATCTGTCAACAGTTGGTTAACCAAAACCATCGACTGGATTCCTCATTCAACGCAACATATATTTGCAGCTGGTACCTAACGCGACATCTAAACGCAGCGTTTCAACTAATCTAAACGACTTCGCTTAACCACGTCAGCAATTCTGTTGAACTAATACATGTAACGACTGATCGCTACTAGGGGCAAACACACCAGCTGCTGATTTCTTAGCGCTAATCAAAACGATGTCGCCTCTACTAATCCAAACGACGGCGTATTGCACTTCGCTACAGGAGCTTGCTGCTAACAGATATCACCCAGTCGATGCTTCACAAAACGTCACCGTTTCGAAGTCCCTTAGCGCTCTCTGCTGAATCCACGTAAGCGTTGCTGCTGGCAGATCCTACACAACGTATAAAATACTATCTGCTGGCAGACTTTGCCAACGACTGGTCACTCACGCCAAAACGACGGCGTTTGATCTCTCGTGATACTAATACATGCTACGATTGGTTTTCACCAAATCGACCAGCTTTCACCACGAAATCAGCTTTCACCCAAAAATCTCAAAACTACGAAAACTTCCAGAATTGCTTAAATATGAAATCTGACCCGAAAATGCAATCCAAAGCCTCAAACAGAAATCTGAATCACCAGAAATCCTTAAAAACCGATTAATATAACAATTAATCTTATACAATCGAGGTCTCACATTTCTCCCCTACTAAAAAGGATTTCGTCCCCGAAATCACAACAACAACTCTGGAACACAACACAGAAGCAAAATACCAAACAGGAACTCGTCTAACACAAGGCCAAGAGTTCAAGATAACTGATCAAACCATTTAACAACAACTAGGGAAGAAAATACAACCAAAAGCTACAAACTACTGGAACTTTAGCTCAACAGCTACTCAAACAGATGCGGCCACTCGCGCTGCATCTTTTCTTCCAGCTCCCAAGTAGCTTCTTCCCTACTATGTTTGCTACACTGCACCATCACTAACGGAATGGTCTTATTCCTCAACTGTTTCTCTTTTCTGCCAAGGATCTACAAGGGATATTCTTGATAACTCAACGTCTGATCTAGCTCAACCTCGTCAGTTTCTAAGCACATGAGACGGATCTGGCTCATACTTCCTCAACATGGAAACATGAAAGACATCATGTAGAGAAGAAAATTCTGGAGGCAACAACAGCCGATACGCTAAAGGGTCAATCCTCTAAACAATCTCATATGGTCCGACGTAAAGAGGGGCTAACTTTCCCTTGCGTCCAAAGCGCATAACACTACGAAACGGAGAAACTTTGAGAAATACTCGATCACCAACCTGAAACTCTATAGGTCGACGCCTCTTATTCGCATAACTGGCTTGGCGATCTTGGGCAGCTTTCATTCGCTGTCGAACTAGATCCACATGATCCTTCATTTGCTGCACAAAGTTAGGGGCAGATAGCTGCTTCTCCCCACTTCTTCCCAACATACCGGCGATCTGCACTTTCTACCATACAAAGCCTCAAACGGCGCCATGCCAATCGTCACTTGATAGCTGTTATTGTAGGAAAACTCCACTAAAGACAACGCATCTTGCCAGCTACCTCCCAAATCCAACACAACAGCTCGTAACATATCCTCTAACGTCTGGATAGTTCTCTCAGATTGTCCATCTGTCTGGGGGTGATATGCTGTGCTCATAGATAGCATCGCATCCTCTGCTGGAACGAGGCAGATGCGTCACGAAATCCATAGCTATGTGCTCCCAATTCCATTGGGGCACTTCCAAACTCTGCAACAGACCACCAGGTCTCATCCTTTCGGCCTTAACCATCTGAAAATTCAAACAACGGGCGACAAAACCAGCAACGTTGCTCTTCAGGCCAGCCCACCAAAAGTGCGGCTTTAACGCATGGTACATCTTCCGTGCACCAGGATGAACACTGTGTCTACTACAGTGTGCTTCCCGAAGGATCTCCTCCTTTAAATCAATGAGGTTAGGAACAACCAGCCTGCCACGAAACCTCAAACAACCATCGGAAGAAACAGAATAATCCTCCAGTTCGCCAGCCCTGACCTTCAACTTCAACTCATGGATGGAAGGATCAGTCCTTTGAGATGCTCGAATGGTCGAAAACTATTTGCGGCTCCACTTGGAACGAAGAAAACACAATGCCATCCTCAGTCGGGTAGAATCTCCAACCCGTAGTGTTAAGATGCTCCTGATCCTAGATATGTACAACAACGCAAGCATCTCACTAGCCTTCCTACTCAAAGCATCGGCCACTACGTTCGACTTCCCAGGCTGGTACTTGATCTCACAATCAAAGTCCTTTAGCAGCTCCATCCAACGATGTTGTCTCATATTCAAATCAGGCTGCGAAAATAGGTACTGCAAACTCTTGTGGTCCGAGTACACCACAAACTGCTCGCCATACAGGTAGTGACGCCAGATCTTCAATGCAAAGACAACGGCCGCTAGCTCCAAATCATGGAATGGATAACGAGTCTCGTGCGGTTTCAACTGCCACGAGGCATATGCAATGACTCGACCATTTTGCATCAACACACAGCCCAATCCATTGAGCAAAGTGTTGGCGCAGTGGCGGATCCGGATACCGTTTCTCGGGGTGCAGCGGAAGTTTAAAATTTTGCACCAGGAATCGTTCATACATAAAATCTATTCAATAAAACATACATAGGATGTTTAATGAATGTTACCTTGCTGGCGTCTAGGCGCCTGGCTCTGACCAGATCCACAAGGAATCCGGCACTTCAAGGTAGGCGGCGGTAGATCTCCTTAATCCGGTCCACGACTGGAATCAGGACTCCTTCGTCAGTCTGCACTAGAAGAGCCGATGAATTTGACACGAACGTAATCTCCTCAACAAGGTGATCGGAACAAGTCCGATCACGGCGGAGGCGGCATGGCGGCGGCGACGCGTGGGAAGGCAGCGGCCGAGAGGTGAAGAGGAGGGAGGGGCGGCGCTATGCTCTAGGGTTTTTGTGTGAGTTGTGTTGTTCTCTCATACATCAACCCTAGAATGAAGAATAAGTATAGGTGTGATGGGCTTGAACCGGCCCATTGGACCTGGGGCGGGCCCAGTCCAACGTATGAACATTCGGTTCATCCCTATCACCGTGACTTCATCATAACTCCGATCGACGATCTGATCAGACCGATCTACACAGTTTCCAAAACTGAGTACTATGATGTGAAAACAATTTTTCAGACCACCTAGTCCAAAATTGCAGTTTAGACCGTCAAGTATGGGAAATCACAATTTTACCCCTGTTGACTTTTAGGAAGTCGCACTCCCTAAATTCCTCATCCTATGCTCAACACATTGAGCTCAGTTTCCGTGCGGGAATCGTGAATCCAGTACTTGTGTGACCTTCAATGGTTCAGGGACACAGCTAGCCGTGGGCCCACAACCATTGCGACTCCGAAATCACAATTTCGGACTTGCCCATCGGATCATGGTAAAGCGCCTAGCAACATCGCCCCATGATCCCCTAGGTATCACTGATAGTGCCTGCAAGAACTAGTTGGTCGTGGTTAGCATACAGTACGGTCCTTTCAACACATATATCCCGATCAGATCAATGACCATTGGTAAATCGAGAGTCGCTAGAGATCCAATAGCTATGCATACATCTTGAAGATCAAATAGTGACATCGCGAGTGTTACTAGGCAAACCCATTTACCTAAAACACATCCAGTACTCTGGCCAGAGATTTATCACACTATTATCTCATCAGATAGCATAGGATATCCACGCATAAAAGCGAGTGGTGAATCCTCGACAACGAAGCATCGACTCCTACATGCATTGGGACCTCACCCAATCCCGCCACCTAATGACCCCAAATGAGTTGGTAAACAGGTCAAAGTGAGGTGCCTATCATGTAGAATCTCAATGACGTTTCGAGTAGTGAGGACTAATCAGTACAACCAAGACCTCGGACTTATCCACTCGACAAATGATAACCACTTGGAAAGTCCGAACGAGGGTAGTTATAGATCACCAGTTCACTATCCATCTGCATGCTCAGAACATCACAATGTTCCCTACCAATGAAACATGGTACTTCACATCGCAGATGCTAGTCTCAAGCTCGGGCGGCCTTATCCTCATTTTGACGGTCCAATCGACTAGGAACGTGTTCAGAATACACAGTGACTATTAGATGTGTTTCATGATAGCCATCATATCCACTATCACATCTAACATACACTATGGTGCATTCTAGGTCTTTATCCAACAAAATTGTTAACATTATAACATAATGAAAATAAAGAATGCCATGAAAGAAATGCGTATTTCATAAATAAAGATTGTTATACACAAGAGTCAATAGAACCCACACGCCACAAGTTGGCTAGTTGGGCATCTACTCTAACACGAAGCGTCAGAACAAACAACGAAACCACCTGATCCGGACGACAAAGCCAACACAGGCGCAGTAGTCAACTTCTCCTTGAGCAGTTGAAACGCATTCTCACACTGCTCAGTCCAAACAAACCTCTTGTCCTTCTGGGTCAATTGAGTCATCGGCTTTGCTATACTAGAAAATCCTTCGATGAAACGACGGTCATAGCCAGCCAGACCCAAGAAACTGCGAATCTCAGACACATTCCTGGGAAGCTCCCAGTTCAGAACAACATCAACCTTACTGGGATCCACAGAAATGCCATCTGCTGAAATGACATGACCCAAAATACAACACGATCCAACCAAAACTCGCACATAGAGAATTTGGCATACAACTGCTGTTCTCTCAACCTCTGCAGGACAATTCCCAAGTTCTCCTTGTGCTCCCTCGGAGTCTTCGAGTATACCAAGATGTCGTCAATGAAAACAATCACAAACTGGTCTATGAACTCTCTAAAAACTCGATTCATCAGATCCATGAAGACTGCAGGCGCGTTGGTCAAACCAAACGGCATCACCAGAAACTCGAAATGTCCGTACCTTGTACGAAACGCAGTCTTTGCAACATCTTGGTCTCTCACTCTCAGCTGATGGTACCCTGATCGCAGATCAATCTTCGAGTACACCGCAGAACCTTGCAACTGATCAAACAGATCATCGATTCTCGGCAACGGGTACTTCTTCTTAACAGTGGCTTTGTTTAGCTGGCGAAAATCAATGCACATCATTGAGGCATCCTTCTTCTTTACAAACAAAATGGGCGCTCCCCACGGTGACATACTAGGTCGGATAAAACCTTTCTCCAGCAAATCATCTAACTGTACCTTGAGTTTTCTCAACTCCACAGGCGCCAAACGATACGGGGCATGAGAAATCGGAGTTGTGCCAGGCACCAGATCTATGCTGAAGTCTATCTCCCGCCTCAGAGGAAAACGAGGAATCTCCTCCAGAAACACATCGGGAAAAAGTGTCGCACCATGGGAACGTCGCTGAGCTGCACACGGGAAGAAGAAGACGCATCCAACGCGTAAATCAAGAAACCAGCATTTCGTAAAGATAACAAGCTGAACATCTCCATCGCTGAGACCAACGGGATCTTCGATCGAGAATCCTGGCCGTAGAAGTCCCACTTCTTACCAGACATAGGCCTAAAGCGCACAATCCCATGGAAACAGTCCACAGAGGCCCTATAGTTGGACAGCACATCCATCCCAACTATGCAATCGAAATCCCACAACATCAAACGAATCAAACTTGCCACCAACACATGCTCACCAAAACGCAACACGCCATCCAACAAAACCTCCTGGGAGAACAAGCTCACACCGCCAGGGGTAGAAACAGAAACAGCATCACGCAAAGGAATGGTACACAAACCATGCTCAACAACAAATGAATAAGAAATAAACGAATGCGATGCACCGGTGTCAAACAACACACGCGCAAGAAAATCAAAAATGAGACAAGTACCTGTGATCACCCGACTCGGCGTCTCCTTGGCCTGCTCCCTCGTGATGGCGTTGACTTGAGCATGCTGATGTCTAGAAAAGAAAGGCTGAGACGACTGCCCAAAACGCGAAGGTCCAGGCTGCTGGAAAGGCCTGAACTGAGTCTCACCCAACCGAGGCTGCTGAAACTGATGGGAACGACCCCTAAACTAACCTCCTCGACCTTGAGGCTTGGCCGCGGTCTGCTTGATCCAGCTGACGGACACACTCTAGCAAAATGCCCGTACTGACCACAAAGGTTGCAGGAACCTGCACACCAACACACTGGGTAGAAGGATGCTTTCCAGCGCAAAACCCACAAAACTCAGCCCGAGAACCGCTGCTACTCGAGCTACCCGAACCAGAAGAGCCAGAACCTGACTTCTTCTTGAACTGCTGACCGCGGGGTCGGAACCTCTGACGGCCAGATTGTTGTGCCACCTGTGGTTGCTGCTGCTGCTGCGGCTGATGGGCTGACTGGGAGGACTGAGAAGACTGTGCTCCCTGAACAGCAGGACGACCACCCTGCGCTGCCTGCTGCCTACGAGCACGACGACTACGCAAACCTTCCTCAATGTCAATGGCACTATCCACTTACTCAGCGTAAGTCTTGGGTTTGCTGGTCAGCACCATCTGATACAGCCCTTCGTGCAAGCCCTCAAGAAATCTAGTCTTCTTGGCCCTCTCCCAGCCAAAAACATGGGGAACGTATGCCAACAAAGAAGAAAACTTCCTAGCATACTCCTGGAAAGACATCGAGCCCTGCTCCAGATGATCGAAATCCCGCTCCCGGGCGTTCACATAACACTCGGGTTCATACTCCTGCCGGAAGGTCTCGCAAAAACTACCCCAAGAGATCCAATCTCCGGTCTCCAGCAAGGTACTCGAAGCGCCTCGCCACCAGCGCTCTGCAGCCTTCCTAAGCAAGAGGGTCACTAAACTCAGTCTAAGATCATCATCATACTGAACCCGATCGAAAAGACCGATGATATTCCGGAGCCACGAGTCTGCATCTTCACTGGACTCTTCACCATTGAAGACTGGAGGGTTCATCCTCTGAAACCGCACGATCACGACATCCATCCTCTCCACAGGAGACGCCACAACCTCAACTTCTTCCTCCTCGTCGTGTCCAACACGACTACGACTACGCGCACTACGTTGATCCTCATTCTGTCCTACTGATTCCTCAAACTGCCCCCTACCTCTACCACGACGTCTAGGCGGCATCTACGAAAACACTCAACAGGATCAAGCAAAACAGAACAGATACAGCATAGACAGCACATAACACAAATATGCAGCACGTAATCACATAGATCAAGCACATGCAACACACGACACTGTGCCTAGACTCAAGTGTGATTCAAAGAAATTGAGCTTATCCCAACTTAAGCTCTGATACCAAAAATGTCAGGCCTCGTGCTCATATCAGAGATAAAACATACAAACACATGCGGAAGCTACTAAAAAGAGGGTAAAAGTTTCGCTTTTGGCCTGACGATTAAAAACAATATAATTTAAAATAGTGCGATACTCAAAATAAATATCCCAGTTTACAAACGAAACCAACAAAAGCTACCAGCCAAGATAAAACAGTATAACATCAACCCAAGTATCAGACAACAACAACAATATACAATAACGAAGCACAGGGCATCCCCCTGGCTAACTATACTGATACATATAAATATGTTATACGCAACTGGGATACTCTAACCACCACCTGGGGCACCACCAGCTGGGTTAAAACCACGACCAGCTGTAAAACCTGGATTCCCTGAAAACAACACAAACAAGGAAAACAACCAAGCCCCAGAGGGACATGGGGTCAAACCCCAGTACGGAGAGTAACTGAAACAGCTAAAGGATATGCATAAGATAAAATGCAGATGCTATGCATGATACACCGGAGAACAGCTGAAGGCTACAACCAACAAGGGAGCCGGAGAACTCAAACGTAGCTCCACAAGATCAGCAACGAATCAGTGGCCACGGGGTGTGTTCAAAGTGTGGTAATGAGCCACTCGTCTTGACACTACACCCGAATACGAGATGCATCAAACAACTCAACCTGTCGTTGCCTCGCCCATGAACTGTGGCAGTTAACCACTCGGCGCATGGTGGCTAACAAAACCCAGCAGGGAAATGAGAGTGCTGTATTGCCGCTCGCCCTCACATCCTGGTAAGAAACAACAGCAATACAACGAGATACAAAGCAATGGCTGCAACAGAAATATGAATGCAATATGGGAAATGCGTGTATGCATAAACATAGCAGCTAACATCAACAGCAATCACCTATGCACACAGCAACATCCACGGCAATGCACCAGCAGCCATCTAACATTAAATCTCACGCCAATTCCCAGCTACATCAAGCTCAGATCCGTAACTTAAATTCCTGAGATACTAGAAAGAAGATTGCTTCAATGAATAGTTCGAGCGACACACATATCTATCACCTGCTAGCCAATACAAACAACTGCTCAAGGACTACATCTCAGAAATTCCATGGCTGGGAGTTGTCAACTCCACCAGCACTAATTCTACCTTTATAAACTACGAAAAGCTCTAACAAAGCTTAAAAGGTAGAACCTTTACTTACCCCAACAAGCTAGGATAGGATGCTAACAAACTAAACAAAGGAGATGTCTCTGCGATATTCTTCCAGCTCCTCCGCTGCCTTAGAGAAGGGTAAGAAACGAAGCGCCTTAACGAGAGGAGTCCAACGCTACCTCAAACGTAACAAACGATGGCCGGAAACGACGGGAATTCGCCGGAGAAACTCACGGCTGAACACTAACCTAGGGTTCGAAGCGAAGAATAACAATCGGTAGAATATTTCGCTAAGTATGGGAATCCAATAATCCAATCGAAGACCAAGTCTTCCTATGACAGGCCCCGTGCTAATTACTCACAATTAACACATAATAAACGCAAAAATATGGAAGCTAAAATCAGGGCTTAAAAATTTTTTCGAAATCATTTGGGCCTGAACGTAAAAACATACATTCAAAATATCAATAATCAAAATATAAGTTAACTCAAACTTATACAAACAGGTAACAACTACAATTCAAATCGAATACAGATCCCCAATACACAGCAACACGGGGTATCTCCCGGTTCAGTACATATCATAAATATAACTGGGACTCATGGGAAAGGGGATCGACCAGCTGAACCTCAACTCTATCCAGCCTGGCTACCTGAAGATCCTGCAAACGGGTAACACAGACCCAAGACACAAAAACAGGAAAACAAATACGAGGTCAATCCTCAGTACGAAGAGCTATCAAAACAGCTAAACATGCAACATGCTATAAATCAATGTCATGAATGCATGAGGGCTATCAAAGAATCGGATAGCTAGACCATCCCATCAACGGGCAAATCAAATCAAGCCTCAATACCATGCACAGCCAATCAACCGGTGGAAAGCATCGGTCCGTGATCATCGGGGCCCGTCAGCCCATCATAGCTCGGTGGTAGACACTCGAATCCGGTAGTCACCACTCCGATGATAGCGTTGGACTTTTCAGGCACAACTCATCAGTCAGCCAGTCACAACGTGACACCCAATCAGGTCATCAAATCAATCTGTCAAAGGCTCAATATGTATGCATGTATGCCAATCAATATCAATGCTCAATGCATACAATGCACAATACGTAAAACAGAATGTAACTCAATCATTCAACATACTGATTCACGTAATTCACAGCAGCAAGACTCACAACATCAATCACAGCATGTTCACGCCTAAAGCTGCTAAGGGCTGCTCAATTCGTACCTCAATTCCTCAATACTCAACACAAGTTCTACCTAGCTACGCAGGTACTAACAACAAGAGAAAGGTTCAAAACAACGAGGAATGCTCACCCAAAAGCTTAAACCCGCAGGAGAAACGCACAGCACGGATTTCTCCAAAAGCTTCGAACACCAACAGCTTCGCGCCTCTACTCCAGCGTTAATTCAGGGTTCGAAATGGGTAGCAATCAAAAGAGCTAATCTATGGGAGTACAACGCCACCAAGATTATCAAAAACAAAGGTTGGAAGCGACGGGAATCGGAGATGGAAAACTACGATGAACAGTAGCAAGTCGAGGGTTTCAACAGAGAATATAAGAAATGACGGGTTGAGAAATATTCTAAGTGTAATTCGACACTTCTATTTATTCCTCAATTCAATGGCTACTGTCTAAATCAAACACCGACAAAAACAGATCTCTGCAACGCAAAATAGCGCCAAACAGATTTCGCAATCCAGCGCTCACAATCAAACAGACTTCACAACGTTAATTCAAAATGCTCGCGCTAAGATCAAAACGATAGCATATTGTTGGCATCTGGTCTCTCCAACGGTAACACAAACCAGATCTCTCGCGCTCGCACAATACAAAACGCGCTAAGTGCTGGAAAACCAAGACGACGACGCTTCGCTCAAAACAGATCTCAGTGCTAACACTAACACAGATCTCTACGCCTTAGCAACGCAGAATGCTAAAACGACGACGTAGCCACTAATCCAAACGACGTCGCATAGCGAAACAGATCTCTCCTCAAAATACAACGCTAGCACTCAAAACAGATTCCTCAACTATGCGCCCTATACCAGATGTCAACTCTACATGTTGACTAGCACGTGAAATCTGCTTATGTCAGCAGATCTCTACACACGAACAATCACCCACGTTCAATACAACCAAACCAGCTCTCTCAATCCAGCGATCACCTGCTACAGTTCCATTGACCAACGTTGACATCTGGAAATGCGAAACAAAAGCGTTTCACTCTCAACTATCCAGATCTCACTAAAACGCAGCGTTTCACTCAATACTCGCAGCACTTCACGCAACGCCAAGGAAAACAGATTTATATCTTAACTTAACCAAATCAACTCCAAATCACGACCAGATCTCACTGATAATTCCTGAGACTAGGAATATGAAATGCTCATATTGATCAGATCCGGAAAAACACTGGCTCTGAAACCACTGTTGGGGATCCGGATCCGCCCCCCGGCAAGGTAGCGGAAGAACAGAGAAATACCTGGAGACGATCAATACGAAAAACCAGACAATTCAATAATCGTCATACATAGGGTGTTCAAAGATGAATACCTCGCTGGCACTTGTGCCTGGCTCCAACCGGTATTACAAGAATCCGGCTCTTCTCGGTAGATTGCGGTAGATTATCGCCAATCCGGTCCACGACCAGATCCGAGACTCCTTCGTCAGGCTGCACTAGAAGCGCTGACGAGATCAGCACGAACGAATACTCCTCGAAAAACAGGCCGGAACAATTTCCGGCGAAGTTCGTCGGCGGCGCGGGCGGCGGCGTGAGTTGAGAGTAGGGAGGCGGCTGGTTTTAGGGTTAGGGTTATACAAATATTGTGTGTTCAATGAAGTCATTAAGTCTAAATAAATAGACTTAATGATGGACTTGGACCGGCCCAACGGGCCCGGGTCCAAATGACGATATCCATCGCTGCGACTTCATCGTAACTCCGATCGCCGATCAGATCGGACCGATCGATTCAGTTTACAAAACTGAATAATATAATCCGAAAAACCATTTTTCAGAACCCCAGTGCAAAATGACCGTTTTGCCCCTCAACAGCGGGAAAACCCGGTTTGACCCCTGTTGACTTTCAGGAAGTCGCACTTCCCGAAATCCTCTTCTCGTGCTCAACACATTGAGCTGAGTATCCGTGCGGGAATCTCGAATCTAGTACTTGTGTGACCCTCAATGGTTCAGGGATACAGCTAGATGTGGGCCCACAACCATTGTCGCTCCGGAATCACAATTCCGAACTTGCCCAACGGATCATGGTAAAGCGTCTAGCAACATCGCCCCATGATCCCCTAGGTATCACTGATAGTGCCTGCAAGAACCAGTCGGTCGTGGTTAGCGTACAGTACGGTCCTTTCAATCCATATATCCCGATCAGATCAACGACCATTGGTAAATCGAGAGTCGCTATAGATCCGATAGCTATGCATACATCTTGGAGATCGAATAGTGACATTGCGAGTGTAACTAGGCGAGAGTCGCTATAGATCCGATAGCTATGCATACATCTTGGAGATCGAATAGTGACATTGCGAGTGTAACTAGGTAAACACATTTACCTAAAACACTTCTAGTACTCTGGCCAGAGATTTATACACTATTATCTCCTCAGATAGCATAGGATATCCACGCATGTCTGCGAGCGGTGAATCCTCGACAACGATGCATCGACTCCTACATGCATCGGGGTCTCACCCAATCCCAACGCCTTGTGACTCCAGGTGAGTCGGCAAACGGGTCAAAGAGAGATGACATCGCGAGTGTAACTAGGTAAACACATTTACCTAAGACACTTCTAGTACTCTGGCCAGAGATTTATACACTATTATCTCCTCAGATAGCATAGGATATCCACGCATGTCTGCGAGCGGTGAATCCTCGACAACGATGCATCGACTCCTACATGCATCGGGGTCTCACCCAATCCCAACGCCTTGTGACTCCAGGTGAGTCGGCAAACGGGTCAAAGTGAGACGCCTATCATGTAGAGTCTCAATGACGTTTCGAGTCGTGAGGACTAATCAGTACAACCAAGACCTCGGACTTATCCACTCGACAAATGGTAACCACTTGGAAAGTCCGAACGAGGGTAGTTCGATAGATCACCAGGTCACTATCTATCTGCATGCTCAGAACATCACAATGTTCCCTACCAATGAAACATGGTACTTCGCATCGCAGATACTAGTCTCGAACTCGGGCGGCCTTATCCTCATTTTTACGGCCCAATCGACTAGGAACATGTTCAGAATACACAGCGACTATTAGATGTGTTCCATGATAGCCATCATACCCACTATCACATCTAACATACGCTTTAGTGCATTCTAGGTCTTTACTCAACGCAATTGTAAATCATTACACACATAATGAAAGTAAAGAATGCCATATAAAATAATGCGAATATCATATATAAAGATTGTTTGTACAAGAGTCTATAAAACCCACACGCCACAAGTTGGCTAGTTGGGCATCTACTCTAACACTTTCAACCATATTTAGACCAGTTTGTAGTAGTATTCATTGACGATATCTTAGTCTATTCTAAGACTCAGCAGGAGCATGTTCAACATTTAAGAATTGTGCTCCAGATTTTGAAAGATAAACTGTAACGACCAGATCATTTAGAAGTCCACAATTAGAAAATCATGAGATTGAGGGATTACATGGCTATTTCAATTCAATTCTTGAATATTTCAGTCTATGTTATGATCAATCTTTATATTATTAAGGATTGATATTCAAATGCTAGAATACAAGTACCGTAGATGTTTAGTAACTTCTGCGAACCAAATGGATTCTCTATTTAACCAAAATTCTCGGTTTCCATGCATATCTTTTGTTTTGAAAAACAGAGCACGCTTTCTTTAGAGTTTTGCATAATGATATAACGTGTTTGTTTTTTTTTAGTCATTGTGAATCATATAAATAGGATCTTAAGCTGCTTCATGCATCATTACTTTCAAATCAACAAACAGAGGATCAAATTTATATACAGTGGAAGAAGGAGTTGTTAAATACCAAGGTAGATTATGGGTACCGCGCACTAATGGTTTGCGCAATGAAATTATGATTGAAGCCCATAATTCGCCGTATTCAATCCATCCAGGTGGAACAAAAATGTTCAAAGATTTGCAAGCTCTGTTTTGGTGGCCAGGTATGAAACGCGATGTTTGTAGATTTGTTGCGGAGTGTTTAACCTGTCACAAGTTAAAGCAGAACACCAGAGACCAGCCGGAATGTTAAAACCACTTCCTATACCTGTTTGGAAATGGGATAACATAGCAATGGATTTCGTGGTGGGATTGCCCAGAACAGTTTCAGGTTGTAACGCGATTTGGGTAATAGTTGACAGATTAACTAAGTCTGCTCATTTTCTTCCTGTAAAGACAACCGATGGTTTGAATAAATATGCAGAGCTTTATATCAAGGAAATAGTCAGACTCCACGGGATTCCAAGTTCTATTGTATCAGATAGAGATCCCAGATTTACTTCAAGATTCTGGAAAAGTTTACACCAAGCCTTAGGAACGAATTTAACTTTCAGTACAGCGTTCCATCCTCAAACCGATGGGCAATCAGAAAGAGTAATTCAAATACTGGAAGATTTGTTAAGGGCTAGTGTTCTGGATTTTTCAGACAGCTGGGAATCGTCGATCACCAATTCTTTGGGATGATGTAGGTGAAAGAAATGAAATAGGACCTGATATAATAGAACAAACTTCAGAAGCAATTAAAATGATACGTGAAAGAATGAAGACTGCTCAAAGTAGACAGAAGAGTTATGCAGATATTCATCGCAGAGAAGTGAACTTTGCGGTGGGAGATCATGTATTCCTCAAAATCTCACCAATGAAAGGTATTTTAAGATTTGGAAAGAAGGAAAATTAAGTCCCAGATATGTAGGACCATTTCAAATCTTGGAACGAGTTGGAACGTTAGCTTATCGTTTAGCACTACCTCCACAAATGTCCTCTGTTCATAACGTGTTCCATATATCAGCACTTAGAAGTATACATTGCGAACCCATCGCACGTTCTCCGACATGAACCAGTGCAATTGGAACCAGATTTGACTTACGAAGAAACTCCAGAAAAAGATCTTGCAAAGGAGAATCGTAGGTTAAGAAACAGAACCATTCCCATGATAAAGATTCAGTGGACAAACCACTCGGAACGGGAAGCAACCTGGGAAGTAGAAGCTGATATGAAAAGAAATTACCCAGCTTTCTTCAAGTAAGTGAATTTCGGGGACGAAATTCTTTTAAGGGGGGTAGAATGTAACGACCAGCTCATTTAGAAGTCCACAATTAGAAAGAATATGAGATTGAGGGATTACATTGCTATTTCAATTCGATTCTTGAATATTTCAGTCTACGTTATGATCGATCTTTATATTATTATGGATTGATATTCTAATGCTAGAATACAAGTACCGTAGATGTTTAATGACTTCTGCAAACCAAATGAATTCTCTGTTTAACTAAAAAAATTCTCGGTTTCCATGCATATCTTTTGTTTTGAAAAACAGAGCACGCTTTCTTAAGAGTTTTGCATATTGATAACGTGTTTGTTTTCCTTAGACAT
>KV018503.1:141966-157310 GCA_001598015.1 Dorcoceras hygrometricum
GTCCGAGGTCTTGGTTGTACTGATTAGTCCTTACGACTCGAAACGTCATTGAGACTCTACATGATAGGCGTCTCACTTTGACCCGTTTTCCGACTCACTTGGGGTCACCAGGTGTCGGGATTGGGTGAGACCCCGATGCATGTAGGAGTCGATGCATCGTTGTCGAGGATTCACCGCTCGCAGACATGCGTGGATATCCTATGCTATCTGAGGGGATAATAGTGTGCAAATCTCTGGCCAGTGTACTAGAAGTGTTTTAGGTAAATGTGTTTGCCTAGTTACACTCGCGATGTCACTATTTGATTCTCAAGATGTATGCATAGCTATCGGATCTCTAGCGACTCTCGATTTACCAATGGTCGTTGATCTGATCGGGATATATGGATTGAAAGGACCGTACCTTACGCTAACCACGACCGACTGGTTCTTGCAGGCACTATCAGTGATACCTAGGGGATCATGGGGCGATGTTGCTAGACGCTTTACCATGATCCGTTGGGCAGGTCCGGAATTGTGATTCCGGAGCCACAATGGTTGTGGGCCCACGGCTAGCTGTATCCCTGAACCATTGAGGGTCACACAAGTACTAGATTCGAGATTCCCACATGGATACTCAGTTCAATATGTTGATCACGAGAAGAGGATTTCGGGAAGTGCGACTTCCTAAAAGTCAACAGGGGTCAAACCGGGATTTGATGCTGTTGAGGGGCAAAACGGTCATTTTGCAATTTGGGGTTAGATAATCTGAAAAATTGTTTTTCACATCATAACATTCAGTTTTGGAAACTGAGTCGATCGGTCCGATCTGATCGGCGATCGGAGTTACGATGAAGTCGCAGCGATAGATATCGTCATTTGGACCCGGGCCCGTTGGACCGGCCCGAGTCTATCTTTAAGTCTATTTAATTAGACTTAATGACTTGATTACATAACACATCATTCATAACCTAACCCTAGACTCTAAAGCAAACAGCCTCACCCTCTTCCCTCTCTCACGCCGCCGCCGTCGCCGCCGTGCGCCGCCGCCGCCGCCGCCGTCAAATTGGTTTCTTGGAAACTGAGTCGATCGGTCCGATCTGATCGGCGATCGGAGTTACGATGAAGTCGCAGCGATAGATATCGTCATTTGGACCCGGGCCCGTTGGACCGGCCCGAGTCTATCTTTAAGTCTATTTAATTAGACTTAATGACTTGATTACATAACACATCATTCATAACCTAACCCTAGACTCTAAAGCAAACAGCCTCCACCCTCCTTCCCTCTCTCACGCCGCCGCCGTCGCCGCCGTGCGCCGCCGCCGCCGCCGCCGTCTTCGCCGGAAAATTGGTTTCCGGCCAACTCGACGTGGAGAATACGTTCGTGCTGATCTCGTCAGGGCTTCTAGTGCAGCCTGACGAAGGAGTCTCGGATCTGGTCGTGGACCGGATTGGCGTAAACTACCGCAATCTACCGAGAAGAGCCGGATTATTGTAATCACGGTTGGAGCCAGGCACAAGTGCCAGCGAGGTAACACGCTTAAACATCCTATAAATGTCATAGTATGTTGATTATTTTTCGTATTGATCGCCTCCCGCTTCTCTGTTTATTGTTCTTCCGCTGCCTGACCGGGGGGCGGATCCGGATCCCCAACATAACAGTCTATCAACTGAAATAAAAAGCAATGCATGATTCTATCTCATCTCTTCGGGCCCAGAATTGATTCCATTTCAGTTCGATGCCATCAAGATTCGTATACGATATTGACATGAATATTCATCTATCGAAACCATCTCCGGCTTCGAAAATCAAGCCAACTCAGTCCTGGGCATTATAATCAATTCAATTCTCTTCGATATGCAATCTCATGCAAATATAAAAGATACACTACCTGTGATGGATCGACACATACAGAATTCAAGTTCTAAATCAAGAACAGTAATCAACATGTATGTGATTTATCTTCAATTCAGCTCTCTCTTCTCCCTGCATCTATCGAAGTCGACTCTAACTTCAAAAATCAGGTCATCTCAGTCCTGGGCATTAGAATCAATTCAAATCTCGTCGTATGATGCAATCTCATGCAAAATAAAAGATCCACTACCGGTGATGGATCGACACATACATAACTCAAGTACTAAATCAAGAACAGTATCAAACATGTATGTGATTTCATCGGGATAACTCAAGAAAACTCATTCTTGACTAATCTAATCCCTGACTCTACTATCAAATTATACCTTCGTATTCTCTGTTTTGGAAACACTTCACTTCTTGTTTTCAAACTCTGTTTCAACACTTCCCGGGAACTTCACAGAATCACAGTTCAATATCAATATTCGTGGTGTTCCCAGTATTCGAATTCAATCTTATTTATAAGTGCAAGTCTCTGGTTCTGGTGGAATTTCCAACGCAATCGGTATGAATTCCACGTGTCATGCTGAGTATTGATTTCCCAGATCAGGATATACTCACACCGCTTCGAAGCCAGATTCAATTTCATACATATCGATTAACAGATTCCTCAACTGTTATCACTCGTCGTTCAATGGTTGTCATATAAGAAATCCTACGATTGGATTAATCCTATCAAATCCTCGCCTGCTGATCGCTAAAATCAATCGAGGAGATCAGCAGAAGTCTATTAGCAGGTGCCTTCTTTTCCTCTCGTTAAAATCAGCAGAAGAAATCAAATGTTGTATTCGAAATTACAATCTCGAAACGATACCGTTCCAACTAAACGAAACAACGCCGCAGCGTTTTACCAGCAGGCAACAATATCTCTTGCAAAGAACCAGATGCTGGTTGTCGAATTCCCTTCAAAACCCATCAGCAGCTGGTTACGCAAAAATTACTCAAAACGAAGACGCGTCAACTAATCTAGACGACGCCGTACTAGATATGCCACATCGCTACCAACTGCTGGTCAACCAGCAGGCATCCATCATTCACAACGACTCAAAACCAGCAGTTGCACTTAACCAAACGACGTCGCTGCGCCTACAACAACCAGAAGGTGCACAAAGGAAACTCCTGCTGCTGGTTTCTACATGCAAAACAGTACTCGCCACGCGTCACTCCCTCGTGGATCCTTTCAATTGTGCGCGCCAACCACCAGCAGCAATCATCTCAAATACAACGCAACTGCCGAAACTAGTAGTCAACACTCAAAAACGTTGACTAGCACGTGTCGCTTCCTCGGTCTGTCTCGCGCTACCTGCAACATCGACCAGCAGCAACACGACTAAAACCAGCAGGTATATAAGAAAACTCCTGCAATAGTAATCAACACGTGGCATTTCTGCATTAACCCTTGTATTAGCACGTTTGCTGCCAGCAGCAATTCTTCCCAACAAAACTACTACCATTGACTCTCATTGACTTCGTTACTATGGACTGCTGCCGACCGATTTCTTTAATTCGCTTCGTCTAATTCCAACACTTAGCGGAATTCAACGATATAAAAAAAAATCCTCAACACAAACAACACTTCCAGAAGAAATCCGATATCATCAGTTATCCTTCATCAAAATCTATCATTTGAAAATCTGGAAATCTCGGAATTACTAATTCTCTTCTTAATTATTTCGGGCATTACACAAGCTGAATCAGAAACGGAGATGTCCAAAGCTGAATCAGTAGACCATAATCAGGCAAAGACCAAGCTGTACCAGCAGCTGTGACAAAGGCTAAGGATAGCAAAATCAGATCAGAGCAGCTTAGAAGCAATACAGATCATACAGAAGCGAAGCAGATGAATCAGATCTAAGATTGACTGGAGCATAGAAGTATACTGCTGAGCTTATCATCTTTGAGAAGAGCAGCTCTAAACGATCAGCAAAGGCGATCAACTTACAGTAAAAAGCAGAACAGATCAAGAGCCAAAGTTGTTACAAAAAGATTATCACAGAGTCTGTATCAGATCTTAAGGATCAAAGCAGACGGACGAATAAGTTTTGAATAAGGATATTCAAACTGATGTATTGTCACATCAGCTCACAAGAAGCCGAAATGCTTTAAATAGACACACCTACCCATGTTCAATAAAGAACGAAAAGTACACACAATGTCAGAATGCTGCAGAAACTTTTTAGAAGTGTGTGCCCAACGGCTATATCAGAGTGGGAGGAAATTTATACAAGAAAAACTGATGATGTAAACAGATGTTCAAAAGAGATGAGAAGGTGAAGATAAACAGAGAGGCGAAGCAGTCGACTATAAAAAAAAAGGATCTTATTGTAACAGTCGACTGTTGAGCTGAATCCAGATTTTGAAGAAGCCATTCTCAGTTGTGTGAGATTTTTTCTATTTGAGAGTTGAGTTTTCACTGTAAATCTCACACACACAGAGATTCACTCACATAATAGCTGATAGTGGTTTAGAATAGTTGAGTGAATCACAAACCAAACACCAATCTATCTTAGCACGAAGACGTTAAACTTTGTGTATGCAGTATTTGAACAGAGACGTTAAAAAAGTTCGTTGAGTTGGATGAACACAGCTGCGAGCTGGTGTAGAGTCTAGGAGTTCAGCTTTGGCCAGTGAATAAGTCCCAGCTGAGTGGGTTGTACATGCTGATGTATGATCAAAGTCTTCTAGTGGATACCTTCCTAGGGAAGAAGGTGAGACGTAGGATTTCAGATCCGAACTTCCAGAAACAATTCAGAGAAGTTATTTACAGCTTTCCACATACTTGCATACATTTATAGCACTGAATATTTTAACAAGAACAACTCTGAGCTGTTCCAGCTTTCCATGTTCTTCGTTTTAACGAGTTTTTAAATCAGGGTACAGTTCGGGATTCTTTCGCTTGGTATTTCAGTGCCAATCCTGATCTGTTCTTGGTGCTCTTTTTATTTTCAAGGTCCAGAGCTTACTAAAATCTCATGTGTATGCTTTATTTATCTTTACTTATCAGATCTCACGGCCTTTCGGTCTTAGGTGCCCAGTGAGATCTGATAATTTCCTAACAATTGGTATCAGAGCAGGTTGTTCTTGAAAAGAGCTTTTCAAAAACACATGTGCTATAAAAATGTTTTTAAAAGGTTTTAAAAAGTTTTGAAAAACTTATTTTATGAAGAAAAATTGAGAAATGATTTATGAATTTCTGTTTTCTTTTGTCGAGATAACACAGAACGCGAGGGTTATGTGTGTAAGCCAAGATCTTATTTTGGTTGGGCTGATTTCAGCACATGGGACAAAATAAAAGAAATGAAAGATAATCTGGTAGTTCAATTATCTGTTTTCTCCTAATCTTAATAAATTAAGTGACTCAGTAGCATGTGCTCAGATTTGAAACAAATTGACTTTTGTGCTATGATGGTAATTTCAAAATTTTTTTATTATTGTGGAAAAATTTCCAGCTGGTGCTTTATTTTAAAATTATTTCAGCTTACGTTACAAAAGATAGGGAAAGTAATGATTTTAGAATTACAGAGCATTATTCCAAAAGTATATGCAGCAATATGTCTTCTGACGAGCTGACGCAGATCGCATGCGATCTGTGTGTATTCCAAGACCTTTAGTTTTGTTATGGGACAAAATTAAAATAAAATAAAAGAGATTCTGTAAATTATATTATCATTTATCTCTTAATCTTAGTAATTTTGACCAAATTAGAAGCATCAACTCAGCTATGGTCTTGTTCTTCAGCTAAGATCGCCACTCTGCTTATGCGCGATCTGTTTCTCTCTGTATTTTTTCCAAAGCTGATATTTCTTGCAATCGTATGTATGCTACAAAATGTTTTAAAGTTTTAAAACTCATATTATGAAGTATAAGGGGTGTAATGCATTTTAATTTCAGTTTACATCTTCTATCGAGCTGACACAGATTACGCGTAATCTGTGTGTACGCCATTTTATCTGTTTCTTGTTGTGCTGATCAATAGCGCATGAGACAGAAAATGATAAATATGGAAGAAGTACTGTTAATTCAGTTTTCATTTATCTCCTAGTCTGATTAGATGAGAATTTTTATGTAGCGTACGATCAGGTCTTTCAAAATCATATCATTTCCTGCACCAGGTCGTCCCAAATTTTTTTTTCATTTCGAAAACTGAAAAACCCTTGCTGCTACAGTTCTTGCTGTTTCAGCTTTGGGAGACCTTTTAAATATTTAAGGGTTGGCCGACTTTCGATTTCTTTTTTTATTCCCACAAAAAGGGAGAGAATTTGTTAGATCATGCATCGGTTATTCCAAGTTTTGTGTAAATCCAAACGGGAGAGATTGTTGGAATCTATGTCACCGATCCAGATCTGAATTTTGAGTTACACAAAACTTGTTGTTATGTTTCTAATGATTTAACTAAGTGTGCAGATTACAGCCGGAAACATAGCAGAACAGATCTCAAACGAAAACTGAAACGCCAACAAAAGAACAGCTTTTGAAAGAGCAATTCAGCTGAGAGCTGAAATGACAAGAGCAGACTAGAAAAATTAACAAGCTGGATCAGCAACTAAGACGCAAGCTGTATCAGCAACGGAGACGTCCAAAGCTGAATCAGCAGACCGTAATCAGGCAAAGGCCAAGCTGTACCAGTAGCTGTGACAAAAGCTAAGGATAGCAGAATTAGATCAGAGCAGCTCAGAAGCAATACAGATCATACAGAAGCAAAGCAGTAGATGAATCAGATCTGAGATCAACTAGAGCATAGAAGTATACATCTGAGCTTATCAGCTTTGAGAAGAGCAGCTCAGAACGATCAGCAGAGGCGATCAGCTTACAACAAAAATCAGAACAGATCAAGAGCCAAAGATGTATCCAAACAGAATAGCACAAAGTCCGTATCAGATCTGAAGGATCAAAGCAGACGGACGAATCAGTTTGAATAAGGGAATTCAAACTGATGTATTGTCACATCAGCTCACAAGAAGCCGAAATGCTTTAAATAGCAACACCTACCCATGTTCAATAAAGAACGAAAAGTACACACAATGTTAGAATGCTGCAGAAACTTTTTAGAAGTGTGTGCCCAACGGCTATATCAGAGTGAGAGGCTATTTATACAAGAAAAACTGATGATGTAAACAAGTGTTCAAAAGATATGAGAAGGTGAAGATAAACAGAGAGGCGAAGCAGTCGACTATCAAAAACAAAGGAGCTTATTGTAACAGTCGACTGCTGAGCTGAATCCAGATTTTGAACAAGCCCTTCTCAGTTGTGAGATTTCTATTCGAGAGTTGAGTTTTCACTGTAAATCTCACATACACACAGAGATTCACTCACATAATAGTTGATAGATATTTAGAATAGTTAAGTGAATCACAAACCAAACCCCAAATCTGTCTTAGCACGAAGAGGTTGAACTTTGTGTATGTAGTCTTTGAATAGAGATGTTAAAGAAGTTCATAGAGTTGGATGAACACAACTGCGAGCTGGTGTAGAATCTAGGAGTTCAGCTTTGGACAGTGAATAAGTCCCAACTGAGTGGGTTGTACATGCTGATGTATGATCAAAGTCTTCTAGTGGATACCTTCCTACAGGAAGAAGGGGAGACGTAGGATTTCTGATCAGAACTTCCAGAAACAAATCAGATAAGTTATTTACAGCTTTCCACATACTTGCATACATTTATAGAACTGCATATTTTAACAAGAACAGCTCTGAGGTGATCCAGTTTTCCAAGTTGTCAGGCCTCGTGCTCAAACATAAAGTTTAACCACGCAAACACATAGCGGAAGCAATAAAATAGTGGCTAAAATTTTGCTTTGGCCTGACTGAAAGAGTACATAATTTAAAATAGTACAATACTTGTCAGGCCTCGTGCTCAAATCAGAGTAAAACATACAAATGCATGCGAAAGCTAATAAAAAGCAGGTAAAATTTTCGCTTTTGCCCTGACGGTTTAAAACCATATAATTTAAAATAATGCGATACTCAAAATAAATATCCTAGTTTTCGAAATCAACAAAACAACAAATGGCTACAAGCCATAACAATATAGTATAGCATACAAACACAAGTATCAGACTCCAACCACTGGATACAACAACGAAGCACAGGGCATCCCCCTGGCTAACTATACTGATACATATAAATATGCTATACGCAATTGGGATACTATAACCACCTCCTGGGGCACCTCCAGCTGGGTTAAAACCACGACGAGCTGTAAAACCTGGGTTACCTGAAAACAACACAAACAAGGAAAAACAACCAAGCCTCAGAGGGACATGGGGTCAAACCCCAGTACGGAGATCAACTGAAATAGCTAAAGGAAAGCATAAGATAAAATGCAATGCTATGCATTAGACACTGAACAACCGCTGAAGGCTACAACCAAAACGATGGGAGCCAAAGAACTCAGACATAACTCGAAAAGATCTGCAACGAATCAGTGGCCATAGGGTGTGTTCAAAGTGTGGTAATGAGCCACTCGCCTTGACACAACCCCCGAATACCAGATGTATCAAACAACTCAACCTGCCGTTGCCTCGCCCATGAAATGTGGTAGTTCACCACTCGACGCATAACTCGAAAAGATCTGCAACGAATCAGTGGCCATAGGGTGTGTTCAAAGTGTGGTAATGAGCCACTCGCCTTGACACAACCCCCGAATACCAGATGTATCAAACAACTCAACCTGCCGTTGCCTCGCCCATGAAATGTGGTAGTTCACCACTCGACGCATGGCGGCTAACAGATCCCAATAGGGAGATGAGAGTGTTGTATCGCCGCTCGCCCTCGCATCCTGGTAAGAAAACAACAGCACAATACACAAGGCACAAACGGCCGAGATACAATACGAGGGATCTGAAATGCAAGTGAATAAATGCGTGAATGAAAACAACCGAGATCAGCTAGCATAACACAATGCAACAGCTACCAACACAGCATTTATATCCACCGAAACAATCCCAGCAATCTCACATTAAATCTCACGCAAATTCCAAGCTACATCAAGCTCAAATCCGTACTTTATACTCTCTGTGCAACAATTACTACAAGAAAAGGTCCCGAGGAATCTGGATTGCAACCTGTCGAAGCACACAGGGCATAAATCACAGGGATGTTAATGCACAGAAAGCACGGCTGGGAGTTACACACACTCAACCAGCTATCATCCTACATAAAACTCAACAGGAAGCTCAATTCTGGGCTAGGAACAATATCTCATCGAATTAACGAACTTCTACCTAAACTACGAAATGCACGAGCAAAACCAGCAACTTTGTGCTTCTGCTCCAGCCAACAACAGCCTCCAAAAAGGGTATAGGATGAAAGAGCTTTTCGAGAGGAGTCCAACGCTACCTCGAACGTGAAAAATGGTAGCCGGAATCGACGGGAAAACGTCGGAGAAACTCACGGTGAACAGTACCCGAGGGTTTGAGAAACAGAGAACGAAAGTCGGGTAAATTTTGCTAAGTATGGGATCTGGTGACATAAAAAGAAGCCAAGACTTGCTTCTTATATAAACGCAAGAAGTCTGGTTAAAACAACTACCGACAAAAACAGATCCCACAAGCCATCGCTTGTTTACACTAAACAGCTCCCAAACCCCAAAACAACGTCGCTCAGGACATGTCAACAAATATGGTCGAAACGCTACGCTACCGCAAGAGACATCTGAAGACACGCGAACCAGCAATCACGCTACGGGAGAGTTGACCAGCGTTGACATTTGTTCTCGCAACTCGCGATACACACAACAGACTTCTCCTCACGCGGATAGACCTCTCGGTAGCGCTAGACCAATACGACGTCGCACCAACTTATCCAAACGGTGCCGTATCCAACCCAATAAAAACAAGAAGAGACCAGATCTCTACACACTAGCGCCTTGGATCTTTCCTACTCACGAGATCACCAGACTTCACCAGACGACGGTGTTTTGGAATACAACACACAAAACGCACGAGCAGCTTTCTCAATATATCTAGCGCTACCAGATCTCTACCCAGACTGCTAGCGGTAACTAAATATCAGATCTCTCTAAACGACGACGTATGGAATTTGCGCCAAAAAAAACACGCTTCAATCCAGCAAACGCCAGCGACCAGATTCACTAGAAATCCGAAGAGATCTCTTCACAAAACAGATTTCTAACTCAAAATACCAAAATTACGAAAACTTGCAGAATTGCTCTAAATGTGAAATCTGACCTGAAAATGCAAACGAAACATCCAAACAGAGATCTGAATCACCAGAAATCTCTAAACCGATTAGTTCCAGCCAAACTAATCTTAATACAATTCCAGGTCTCACTTTTCTCCCCCACTAAAAAGGATTTTGTCCTCGAAATCGAACAGCAATTCTGAAATACAACTCAACAACAGCAAACCAAAACAGAAATTTTCCCAACACAAGGCCAAGAGTTCAAGATAACTGAGCAAACATTTGACAACAACTATGGAAGAAATACAACCAAAAGCTACAAAAATACTAGAATTTAGCTCAACAACTACTCAAACAGATGCGGCCACTCGCGCTGCATCTTTTCTTCCAGCTCCCAAGTAGCTTCTTCCCTGCCATGCTTGCTCCATTGCACCATCACCAACGGAATGGTCTTATTCCTCAATTGTTTCTCTTTTCTATCAAGGATCTGCAAGGGATATTCCTGATAGCTCAACGTCTGATCTAGCTCCACCTCGTCAGTTCTAAGAACATGAGATGGATCTGGCTCGTACTTCCTCAACATGGAAACATAAAAGACATCATGTAGAGAAGACAATTCCGGAGGCAACAACAGCCGATACGCTAAAGGGCCAATCCTCTCAACAATCTCATACGGTCCGACGTAACGAGGGATATTCCTGATAGCTCAACGTCTGATCTAGCTCCACCTCGTCAGTTCTAAGAACATGAGATGGATCTGGCTCGTACTTCCTCAACATGGAAACATAAAAGACATCATGTAGAGAAGACAATTCCGGAGGCAACAACAGCCGATACGCTAAAGGGCCAATCCTCTCAACAATCTCATACGGTCCGACGTAACGAGGGGCTAACTTTCCCTTGTGTCCAAAGCGCATAACACTGCGAAACGGAGAAACTTTGAGAAATACTCGATCACCAACCTGAAACTCCAGAGGTCGACGCCTCTTATTCGCATAACTGGCTTGGCGGTCCATGGTAGCCTTCAAACGCTGTCTAATAAGATCTACATGATCCTTCATTTGTTGCACAAAATCTGGGGCAGATAGCTGCTTCTCCCCCACTTCTTCCCAACACACTGGCGATCTGCACTTCCTGCCGTATAAAGCCTCAAACGGCGCCATGCCAATCGTCACTTGATAGCTGTTATTTGTAGGAAAACTCCAACAAAGGCAACGCGTTTTTCCAGCTACCTCCGAAATCCATCACTACAGCTCGTAACATATCCTCCAACGTCTAAATAGTTCGCTCAGATTAGCCATCTGTCTGGGGGTGATACGCGGTGCTCATAGCCAATCTGGTACCTAGAGCTGCTTGCAAACTCTTCCAAAACTTGGAAGTAAACCTTGGATCTCGGTCGGAAACGATCGAAACGGGCACACCGTGCAATCTAACCACAAAATCCACGTACAATTCGCCATTTTCTTCAATGAGAACATCATACCATAGGGAATAAAATGTGCAGACTTCGACAGTCGGTCTATAATCACCCAAATAGCATCGCATCCTCTGCTGGTACGAGGCAGATGCATCACAAAATCCATATCAATGTGCTCCCAATTCCATTAGGGCACTTCCAAACTTTGCAACAGACCACCGGGTCTCATCCTCTCGGCCTTTACCATCTGACAGTTCAAACAACGAGCGACAAAACCAGCAACATCGCTTTTTAGGCCAGCCCACCAGAAGTGCGGCTTCAAAGCATGGTTCATCTTTCGTGCACCAGGATGAACACTATGTCTGCTGCAGTGCGCTTCCCGAAGGATCTCCTCCTTCAAATCAATGAGGTTAGGCAAAACCAGCCTGCCACGAAACCTCAAGCAACCATCAGACGAAACAGAATAGTCCTCAAGCTCTCCAGCCCTGACTTTCAACTTCAATTCATGGATGGAAGGATCAGTTCTCTGAGCTGCTCGAATACTCGAAACAACCTGTGGCTCCACTTGGAAAGAAGAAACCACCACACAATCCTCAGCCGGGTAGAATATCCAACCCGTAGTGTTAAGATGCTCCTGATCCTTAGAGATGTACAACAACGCATGCATCTCACTATCCTTCCTGCTCAAAGCATCGGCCACTACGTTCGAATTCCCAGGCTGGTACTTGATCTCACAATAAAAGTCCTTCAGTAATTCCATCCAACGACGCTGTCTCATGTTCAAGTCAGGCTGCAAAAACAGATACTGCAAACTCTTGTGGTCCGAGTACACCACAAATTGCTCGCCATACAGGTAGTGACGCCAGATCTTCAACGCAAACAACGGCCGCTAGCTCCAAATCATGGACTTGATAACGAGTCTCGTGCGGTTTCAACTGCCGTGAGGCATACGCAATGACTCGACCATTCTGCATCAAAACACAGCCCAATCCATTGAGTGAAGCGTCAGAAACAAACAACGAAACCACCTGAACCGGACGGCAGAGCCAACACAGGTGCAGTAGTCAGCTTTTCCTTGATCAATTGAAACGCATTCTCACATTGCTCAGTCCACACAAACCGCTTGTCCTTCTGAGTCAGTTGAGTCATTGGCTTTGCTATACTAGAGAATCCCTCAATAAGCGACGATAATGGCCAGCCAGACCCAAGAAACTACGAATCTCAGACACATTTCTTGATCGCTCTCAGTTCAAAACAGCATCAACCTTACTGGGATCCACAGAAATGCCATCCGCTGAAATGACATGACCCAAAAATACGACGCGATCCAGCCAAAACTCGCACTTGGAAAACTTAGCATACAACTGCTTGTCTCTCAGCGTCTGAAGGACAATCCTCAAGTGCTCCTTGTTCTCCAAAGGAGTCTTCGAATAGACTAAGATATCGTCGATGAACACGATCACAAACTGATCAATAAACTCGCGGAAAACTCGGTTCATCAAATCCATAAAGACTACAGGGGCATTAGTCAATCCAAACGGCATCACCAGAAACCCGAAATGCCCGTACCTGATACGAAAAGCAGTCTTCGCGACATCTTGATCTCTCAATCTCAGCTGATGGTACCCTGAACGCAAGTCAATCTTCGAATACACCGCAGAACCTTGCAACTGATCGAACAGATCATCGATTCTCGGCAACGGGTACTTGTTCTTGACAGTGGCTTTGTTCAGCTGGCGGAAATCAATGCACATTCAATTTGAGCCATCCTTATTTTTCACAAATAAAATGGGCGCTTCCCGCGGCGACATACTAGGTCGGATGAAACCTTTCTCCAGCAAATCGTCCAACTGCACCTTGAGTTCTCTCAACTCCGTAGGCGCCAAATGATACGGGGCACGAGAAATCGGAGCTGTGGCAGGCACCAGCTCTATGCTGAAGTCAATCTCCCTCCTCGGAGGGAAACCAGGAATTTCCTCCGGAAACACATCGGGAAAATGCCGCGCCACGGGAACGTCGCTAAGCTGAACATGAGAAGAAGAAGACGCATCCAAAGCGTAGATCAAGAAGCCAGCATTACCCAAGGACAACAAGCTGAACATCTCCATAGCTGAGACTAACGGATCTTCGATCGAGAATCCTGGCCGTAGAAGTCGCACTTCTCGCCAGACAAAGGCCTAAAACGCACAATCCCATGGAAACAGTCCACAGAGGCCCTATAGTTGGACAGCACATCCATCCCAACTATGCAATCGAAATCCCACAGCATCAAACGGATCAAAATCGCCACCAACACATGCTCATCAAAACGCAACACGCCATCCAACAAAACCTCCTGGGAGAACAGGCTCACACCGCCAGGGGTAGAAACAGAAACAACATCGCGCAAAGTAATGGTATGCACACCATGCTCAACAAAAAACGAATCAGAGATAAACGAATGTGATGCACCGGTGTCAAACAACACACGCGCAGGAAAGTAAAAAACAAGGCAAGTACTTGCGATCACCCGACTCGGCGTCTCCTCGGCCTGCTCCCTAGTGATGGTGTTTACCTGAGCATGCTGAGGTCCCGAGAAGAACTGCTGAGACGACTGTCCGAACCGCGACGGACCAGGCTGCTGAAACGGCACGAACGGAGTCTCACCCAATCGGAGCTGCTGAAACTGAGGGGAATGACCCCTAGACTGTCCTCCACGACCCTGAGGCTAGGCCGCGGTCTGCTGAGATCCAGCTGACGGACACACTCTAGCAAAATGCCCGTACTGACCATAAAGGTTGCAGGAGCCCTGCACACCAACACACTGGGTAGAAGGATGCTTTCCACCGCAAAAACCACAAAAATCAGCCCGAGAACCGCTGCTGTTGGATCTGTTTTTGACAGATCCTAATTATGTTTTGAATTACACAAAACCTATTATTGTGTTTCTAACAATTCTACTCTAGTGCGCAGATTTCAGGTCGAAGAATATGTTCAGCATATGGTTCACAATATAAATGTTCAGCAGTTGGTTTGGTGTTCATGGAATCGGCAGCTGGATTAGCAATGGAGACGTCCAAAGTTGATTCACCTATTCGTAATCAGGCGTAGGCCAAAGCTGAACCAGCTGGAGCATAAACAACCAGCAGATGATGAAGATCAGCTGCAAGCGCTAAAGAGCAAAGTGAACTAGCTGGTACGTGAATAGAGAGCTCGCTGAAGATTTAGAAGCAGATGATGAAGATCAGCTGAAGGCGCAAGAGAGGAAGCATTTATAAGTACTGCTGATGAATCTATCAGTAGTCGCGTTTATAAGTACTGTTAATGAATCTATTAACAGTCGCCTTTCAAGAAGCTGGATGTATCGCAAGCTGGAGCTGGAGCAATGAGAAGATCAGCTGGAGCGCTAAGATTGGATGACATCAGCAGTGAAGTCATCATTCAGCAGGCAGCTATCCGCAGATGAAGAGAAGCGCGGAGAAGATATAAGTACTGTTAATGAATCTATTAACAGTCGCCTTTCAAGAAGCTGGATGTTTAGCGAGATGATGAAGATCAGCTGGATCGAAATGAAGAAGCGTGATGATGAAGATCAGCTGGATCGAAATGAAGAAGCGTGATGATGAAGATCAGCTGGAGCGAAATGAAGAAGCGTGATGATGAAGATCAGCTGGATCGAAATGAAGAAGCGTGATGATGAAGATCAGCTGGATCGAAATGAAGAAGCGTGATGATGAAGATCAGCTGGATCGAAATGAAGAAGCGTGATGATGAAGATCAGCTGGAGCGCTAAGTTTGGATGACTTCAGCAGTGACGTCATCATCCAGCAGGAGCTACAGTTGAAGATTCAGCAGATGAGAAGAGTTGCGCTCTATATGGAATGAGCTGTGATGACATCAGCCTTGATGTCATCA
>KV018503.1:167097-189027 GCA_001598015.1 Dorcoceras hygrometricum
AGCAAAACGCTGTCGTATCAACTTATGTAAACGACATCGTTTTGCTATCGCTAACTCCAATAGCATCTGCTGATTGCACTGTAGCTCCCTGCTGATGAACAGTAGCTTGCGATTAGATGCTTCTTCATACGACGTCGCTTCTTCTTTGCGCTTAGCTTTATCTGCTGATTGCGAATACAAAACGCTGTCGTTCCAACTTATTCTAGCTACACTGTCAACTGCAATGAAACTCTCTCTCGAATGATTAGTTGACAGCTTCACTTCAGATTATTTTCCCTCTGTTGGTGCACTGTGTAATCAATGAATATTTCCCACAGTATTGTAGTAGCACCAACTGGCCAACTGGTTACTCGAACACTTCTTCAATGGGCGTCGCCTCCAATATATAGCCTCTGTAAAATTCTTCCCGTTGGAAAGCTTCCAAAACTCTTCAGCGCTCCAGAAGGCTATCTTGTCTCCTTTCCATTTTAGTGCAACGCTCCTCTGTAAAGTACCAACACAAGAACAGTACTTGCGTCCTTTTCTTTTGCAGGCTTCTGTCGCTTTCTCCATTTTGAATTAAGCTCAGCAGTTGACATCCATTACTCGCAACTCTTCGTAAATTGTCAACTGCTTTGCTCCAGCTTATTCAAGTCGACTACTGCTTCCCTTGTGCTTCTGCTGAAATCTTTGTGCAACGCTCCTCTGTAAAGTACCGACACAAGAACAGTACTTGCGTCCTTTTCTTTTGCAGGCTTCTGTCGCTTTCTCCATTTTGAATTAAGCTCAGCAGTTGACATCCATTACTCGCAACTCTTCGTAAATTGTCAACTGCTTTGCTCCAGCTTATTCAAGTCGACTACTGCTTCCCTTGTGCTTCTGCTGAAATCTTGCGACTGAATCTTTCGACTGATTGAATCTCTACGCTTCGCCTGCTTCTTCTTTTCTTGCGCCTGAACCAAAGCTTGCGACTGGATTTCCCAACGACTGGATGCGTAGCAACAGCTGAAACATATAAGCTCTCGACTGGAAGTGCTGTTGCTACCTGCTGATTTCTTTGCGCCTGCTGGTCATTACCATCGCAACATCTTCCTGCTGAATCTTTAGCGCAAGAGTAAAACGCTGTCGTATCAACTTATGTAAACGACATCGTTTTGCTATCGCTAACTCCAATAGCATCTGCTGATGAACAGTAGTTCTCTGCTGAACTTCCTCCTCTACGACGTCGCTTCCTCTTGAGCTATCTCAAGCTATCTGCTGAATATGATGACGTAACCAATGACGTCATCAGCACTAATCCATCTGCTGAATCTCAACACGACGTCGCTTCAGCTTTTGCGCTTTTCTTCATCTGCTGATTGTGATGACATCAAGGCTGATGTCATCACAGCTCATTCCATATAGAGCGCAACTCTTCTCATCTGCTGAATCTTCATCTGATCACTGTAGCTCCTGCTGAATGATGACGTCACTGCTGATGTCATCCAAACTTAGCGCTCCAGCTGATCTTCATCATCTGTTGATTCTCTTCGCTCCAGCTCCATCTTGCGATACATCCAGCTTCTTGAAAGGCGACTGTTAATAGATTCATTAACAGTACTTATAATTGCGACTGCTGATAGATTCATCAGCAGTACTTATAATTGTGACTGTTGATAGATTCATCAACAGTACTTATAATCGCTTCCTCTCTTGCGCCTCCAGCTGATCTTCATCATCTCGAACTAAAACTTTGGACGTCTCCATTGCTAATCCAACTGCCGATTCCATGAACACCAAACCAACTGCTGAACATTTATATTGTGAACCATCTGCTGAACATATTCTTCGACCTGAAATCTGCGCACTAGAGTAGAATTGTTAGAAACACAATAATAGGTTTTGTGTAATTCAAAACATAATTAGGATCTGTCAAAAACAGATCCAACATTCTCTCCCTTTTGATTTACACAAAACCTCAAATCAACAATGCATGTTCTAACAGCTGCTACTCGAGCTGCCTGAACCAGAAGAGCCAGAACCCGACTTCTTCTTGAACTGCTGACCGCGGGGTCGGAACCTCTGACGGCCAGACTGCTGTGCCACCTGCGGCTGCTGCTTCTACTGGGGCTGATGGGCTGACTGGGAAGACTGAGAAGACTGCGCTCCCTGACAAATGGAACGACCACCCTGAGCCACCTGCTGCCTACGAGCACGACGACTACGCAAACCCTCCTCAATGTCGATGGCACTATCAACTCCTCAGCATACGTCTTGGGTCTGCTGGTCAGCACCATCTGATACAGCTCTTCATTCAAGCCCTCTAAGAATCTGGTCCTCTTGGCCCTCTCCCGTCTAGAAACATGAGGGACGTTCGCCAACAGAGAAGAAAACTTCCTAGCATACTCGCGGACAGACATCGAGCCCTGCTCCAGATGATCGAACTCCCGCTCCCGGACGTTCACGTACGACTCGGGTACATACTCCTGCCGGAAGGTCTCGTAAAAACTGCCCCAAGAGATCCCAACACTGGTCTCCAGCAAGGTACTCTAAGCGCCTCGCCACCAGCGCTCCGCAGCCTTCCTGAGCAAGAGGGTCACTAAACTCAGTCGAAGATCATCATCATACTGAACCCGATCGAAAAGATCAATAATATTCAGGAGCCACAAGTCTGCATCCTCACTGGACTCATCACCATTAAAGACTGGAGGGTTCATCCGCTGAAACCTCGCTATAACAACATCCATCCGCTCCACAGGGGGAGGCAAGTCACCAACTTCCTCCTCCTCATCATGCCCAACACGGCTACGATTACGAGCACTACGCTGATCCTCGTTATATCCTGCCGATTCCTCAAACTGCCCCTACCTCTACCACGATGCCTAGGCGGCATCTAAGAATACACTCAACAGGATAAGCAACACAAAACAGATACATCATAGATATCACAACAATATACAGCAAATAAGTCACATAGTCAAGCACATGCAACACACGACACTGTGCCTAGACTCAAGTGTGATCAGAGAAATCGGGCTTATCCCAGCTTAAGCTCTGATATCAAAAATATCAGGCATCGTGCTCACAACAGAGTAAAATATACTAATACATGCGGAAGCTAATAAAAAGCGGGTAAAATTTTCGCTTTGGCCTGACGGTTTAAAACCATATAATTTAAAATAATGCGATACTCAAAATAAATATCCCAGTTTTCGAAATCAACAAAACAACAAATGGCTACAAGCCATAACAATACAGTATAGCATACAAACACATCAGACTCCAACCACTGGATACAACAACGAAGTACAGGGCATCCCCATGGCTAACTATACTGAAACATATAAATATGCTATACGCAACTGGGATACTCTAACCACCTCCTGGAGCACCTCCAGCTGGGTTAAAACCACGAGCAGCTGTAAAACCTGGGTTCCCTGAAAACAACACAAACAAGGAAAAACAACCAAGCCCCAGAGGGACATGGGGTCAAAACCCAGTACGGAGAGCAACGAAGCCATAACAATACAGATAGCATACAAACACATCAGACTCCAACCACTGGATACAACAACGAAGTACAGGGCATCCCCATGGCTAACTATACTGAAACATATAAATATGCTATACGCAACTGGGATACTCTAACCACCTCCTGGAGCACCTCCAGCTGGGTTAAAACCACGAGCAGCTGTAAAACCTGGGTTACCCTGAAAACAACACAAACAAGGAAAAACAACCAAGCCCCAGAGGGACATGGGGTCAAAACCCAGTACGGAGAGCAACAGAAATAGCTAAAGAAAAGCATAAGATAAATGCAGATGCTATGCATGAGACACTGAACAACCGCTGAAGGATACAACCAAAATGATGGGAACCAAAGAACTCAGACATAACTCCAAAAGATTTGCAACGAATCAGTGGCCACAGGGTGTGTTCAAAGTGTGGTAATGAGCCACTCGCTTTGACACAACACCCAAATACCAGATGCATCAAACAACTCAACCTGCCGTTGCCTCGCCCATGAACTGTGGTAGTTAACCACTCGGCGCATGCCGGCTAACAGATCCCAGCAGGGAGATGAGAGTGCGGTATCGCCGCTCACCCTCGCATCCTGGTAAGAAAACAACAGTACAATACACAAGGCACAAACGGCCGAGATACAATACAAGGGATCTGAATGCAAGTGAATAAATGCGTGAATGAAAACAACCGAGAGCAGCTAGCATAACACAATGGAACAGCTACCAACACAACATTTATATCCACCGAAACAATCCCAGCAATCTCACATTAAATATCATGCCAATTACAAGCTACATCAAGCTCAAATCCGTACCTTATACTCTCTGTGCAACAATTACTACAAGAAAAGGTCCCGAGGAATCTGGCTTGCAACCTGTCGAAGCACACAGGGCTTAAATCACAGGTACGCTAATGCATAGAAAGCACGGCTGGGAGTTACACACACTCAACCAGCTATCATCCTACACAACAACTTAACAGGAAGCTCAATTCTAGGCTAGGAACAAGATCTCATCGAATTAACGAAGTTCTACCTGAACTACGAAATGCACGAGCTAAACCAGCAACTTCGTGCTTCTGCTCCAGCCAACAAAAGCCTCCAAAAAGGGTATAGGATGAAAGAGCTTTTCGAGAGGAGTCCAAATCTACCTCGAACGTGAAACATGGTGGCCGGAATCGACGGGAAATCGCCGGAGAAACTCACGGTGAACAGTACCCGAGGGTTTGAGAAACAGAGAACGAAAGTCGGGTAAATTTTGCTAAGTATGGGATCTGGTGACATAAAACGAAGCCAAGCCTTGCTTCTTATATAAACGCAAGAAGTCTGGTTAAAACCACCGACAAAAACAGATCCCACAAGCCATCACTTGTTTACACTAAATAGCTCCCAAACCCCAAAACAACGTCGCTCAGGACATGTCAGCAAATCTGGTTGAAACGCTATGCTACCGCAAGAGACATCTGAAGACATGCTACACACTGTCCCGCGAACCGGCAATCATGCTACAGGAGAGTTGACCAGCGTTGACATCTGTTCTCGCAACTCGCGATACACACAACAGACTTCTCCTCACGCGGACAGACCTCTCGCTAGCGCTAGACCAATACGATGTCGCACCATCTTATCCAAACGGTGCCGTATCCAACCCAATAAAAACAAGCAGAGACCAGATCTCTACACACTAGCGCATCGTATCTCTTCTACTCACGAGATCACCAGACTTCACCAGACGACGGTGTTTTGGAATACAACACACAAAACGCGCGAGCAGCTTTCTCAATATATCTAGCGCTACCAGATCTCTACCCAGACTGCTAGCGCTAACTAAAGATCAGATCTCTCTATACGACGACGTATGGAATTCGCGCCAATAAAAACACGCTTCAATCCTGCAAACGCCAGCGACCAGATTCACTAGAAATCCAAACAGATCTCTTCACAAAACAGATTTCTAACTCAAAATACCAAAATTATGAAAACTTCCAGAATTGCTCTAAATGTGAAATCTGACCCTAAAATGCAAACGAAACATCCATACAGAGATCTGAATCACCAGAAATCTCTAAACCGATTAATTCCAGTGAAATTAACTTAATACAATTCCAGGTCTCACAATACTCAAAATATCCCAGTAATTAAAATAATTCAGTACAACTGTAAGCATTCAACAAGTACAAGCACTACAGGAAACAACTGAAATACAATAAAGCACAGGGCATTCCCCGGCTACCATTGCCTATACATATATGCTATACGCTAACTGGGACACTCTAACCAACTCTTGGGGCACCTTCAGCTGGGTCTACTCCACGACCAGCAGAGTAACCATGATAACCTGAAACACATACAGGAAAACAATACCAGCCCCAGAGGGACATGGGGTCAAGCCCCAGTACGGAGAGCAACTGAAACACATCAGTTAAATGGCAAAAGATAAAATTCAAGTTCTATGCATGAGAACAAGGCTACAACCGAATGCAGGGAGCCAGAAGGATCTCAAGAACTGCTCAACAAACAGCAACAGATCAACTGAAAAATAGTACAACAGTGGCCACGGGATGTTGAGTATATGGGAGCTACCCACTCGTCTCAACACATGGCACCAGATGCACAACATGCTGTTGCCCAACTCATGAGGTGTGGGAGCTACCCACTCCGCTCATAGTGGCTAACAGATCCCATCAGGGAGAAGAAGTACGGGAGTTACCCGATTAGCCTCAACAGCAACATGGGCACACAAAGAGATTAACAGCAACAAGGAAAGCTCAACAGCATCTGAATTCACATGAATAATGCGTATGCAATGAACAACTTGCGATTATCAACACAAAACAACCAAGCAGATAACGAAACAAGAGCATACACAGCAGCACATAATATCCATGCCCAATTCAACGCTGTAAAACAAGCTCACGTCCGACCTCAAGTCTTCTGTGCTACAATTTCTACAACAGGATTTTGAGCAATACAGATCTCACACATGCTAAGCCCATCACAACAACTACTCAAGAACCGAAACACAGAAAAGCAACAGCTAGGAGCTACGAACTCGACCAGCGCTATTCTACCCCTCTATCTCAAACAGAGGGCTCTAAAAAAACATAAGGTAGGGTCTGAACACTTACCCCAACAATTAGGACGGAACGCTAACAGACTACACAAGGGAGATGTCTTCGCACTCCTCACCAGCTTCAAGCAAGCGTCCAAAAGCAGCACCAAACGAAGCGTCTCAGCAAGAGGAGTCCAACGCTACCACTCTCACTTCAATCGGAGCTATCTACTGTCGGCAATCGAAGAATATAAGGTTCGGTGAACAATATCTAGGGTATCGCGACAGAATTCGCTATCGGGAAATATTATAAGTGTCGGGAAAACAATAATAGACAAGGGTCAAAGATCTCTATATAAAAACACAAATCTGTTCAAGTCTACTGAACAGATCCCACCGACAACTTAAGGTACAAGGCTGATATTCTTGCTCGAATCCAGATCTCGCAACAGATCTCACTCTACGCCAAAATAGATCCCGTCCTAAACAAACGACGTAGCACAGAATCTACGGTCGCAACTGGACACATCACCCTCTACTAAAATCTGAATCGCTAGCGCAATAGAAATCTGAATCCAAAACAGCGTCGCTCTCTAACACTCAGGTCTCTCTCAAATCTGAAGACCAACGCTGACACAAAAAACTGAGCTTCGCTCGCTAAACCAATACGCTGTCGTTACATCAAATCAAAACGACGTAGTTTAGCTACTCGATACAGAACACGCTACTTCACAACTGAACGCCAGCGATGACAGATCCAATCACGAATGCTGAACGCGAATCACTCAGCATGACCAACATCACATCTGAACAGATCCCGCGCTAAAACTCTAACTGAACCTAAGTTGATTCTAGGACTTATACAAACCCGATATAGTCTCCAAGCATATCGAACCAAAGCTGGTCATGCAGATTCTTTCGCTCAAATATGTATCTTCTATAAATTAACCCAATTAATCTCCTCAACTTTTCGGGTCTCACACAAGTTCTTTGTTTTAACGAGTTTTTAAATCAGGGTTCAGTTCGGGATTCTTCCGGTGCCAATCCCTATCTGTTCTCGGTGCTCTTTTTATTTTCAAGGACTAGAGCTTACTGCAAGCTCATGTGTATGCTTGCTTTATCTTTACTGATCAGATCTCATGTCCCTTCGGTCTTAGGTGCCCAGTGAGATCTGATCATTTCCTAACACAGAATAGAACAAGTTGTACACAGACTAGTCATAAATTACAAACCCCTAAACAAAGTTTTGCAATGGAGAAGATATCCGATACCAAACAAAAGAGACTTAATTAACAGATTACTTTCAGCTAAAATATTCTCAAAATTCGATTTAAAATCAGGATTCTGGCAGATCCAAATTACAGAATCCGACCGATACAAAACAGCCTCACAGTCTCTTTTGGACATTACGAATGGAACGTAATGCCCTTTGCTCTAAAAAATGCTACTTCGTAACATTAACGTATCATGAATGGTATTTTCAACCCCTATAGTTCTTTCAGTATAGTTTACATAGATGATATTCTCATTTTTTCTGAAGCAATAATCAACACTTCAAACATATAAGACATTTCCTCCAAATTATTAAGAAAAATGGCCTCTTATTATCCCAAAAGAAAATGAAACTATTTCAAACTTCTGTTTGATTTTTAGGTCATGACAATCCAAAGTCCAATTAAACATATTCATAGAGTCATTCAATTTGCTGAAAATTTCCCCGATCAAATCAAAGACAAACATCAACTTCAAAGGTTTTTAGGATGTCTCTTTGCTGAATTTTTTCCTAATCACAGAAAGGTTTGTCTACCTATATATGAACGCTTACCAAAAAATCCACCTCCTTGGTCCAACGTTCATACTAGTATAGTACACAATATTAAAGCTAAAGTACAAACCCTTCCTTGCTTAGGCGTACCCAACCCAACAACTTTCATGATAGTAGAAACTGATGTTTATAACATAGGCTACGGAGGTATCCTCAAACAAAAATTAGACACCCAAGAGCAACTTGTTAGGTTTCATTCTGGTCTACGGCTCGGACCACAAAAAAATTATTCTACAATAAAAAACAAAATTTATCCATTGTTTTATGTATTTCAAAATTCCAAGTTGATATTTTTACCGAACAATTCTATTACGTGTTGATTGCAAGTCTGCTTAAAAAGTCATTTTTAAAGTGTACAAAATATTGTTTCAAAACAAATATTTGCCAGATGGCAACCGATACTTTCTGTTTTTGATTTTGAACTTGAGTTTATTAAAGGGGAAGATAACTCTCTTCCCGACTCCCTTACCAGAGAATTTTCACAAGTAAAACAAAATCATTTTACATATGGATCCCTCAAAGCAGAAACTACAAGCGCCAAAGGACTAAGAAATGCCTCAATCCACCTCAAAATAAAGGGTTTTTAACAAAAACCAGCACATAACACGTCACATGGATGAAACGAACCTAACTCTTGATTTGTTTTAAAGTGAAGTGCGGAATAAACATTTCTTTAAAATAAAATTCGATCATTAAAAATCTTCCCTCAACGTAACTGTAAAGGCATGAACGAATAAATATCTCGAAACAGTAAAATCACTCATTCAGGTTTAAAATCAAAGTAAAAATGTCGTATCTGAAAAAATCTACTAAAATAAAAGCATCTGAAGTGGTCACGGGGTAGCAGCTGCAGCGGGCGATCAGAGGTCGTCAGCTATAGTCGGTGTAAAATCAACAGCATGATCACCTGTACCATTTAAATCTAGTGAGCCTAAAGGCCCAGCATGCTCTATCCGATAACAACGAGGTATATATAATAAAACCACACGCAAGCACATAAATATCGTGAAATAACTTAAAAACGTGAATGAATGAATAATCGTAAATCATAATTTAGAAACTAGTCATAACAGTGCATAGTCGTATATCATAACATAATGAGGCATGAACATAACATAAAAGTTATATGTGTCGTATCCATGATGTGTAGGCCATTATACATTAACGACTGATCAATCATAAAACCAACGAACACGGAGATGCGGTTCACCCGACCTTTCTCGATATTCCCCACACCTCTATGATGCCACTTCACCTGACGTGAACACATGGATCCATAATCTCATTATAACATTAACAGAGGTTCATCGGGCCCGGTATCCCGATTCCACACATCATTACTTGCCACAAACCACTTCAATCCAGTGCATAGTCGTATATCATAACATAATGAGGCATGAACATAACATAAAAGTTATATGTGTCGTATCCATGATGTGTAGGCCATTATACATTAACGACTGATCAATCATAAAACCAACGAACACGGAGATGCGGTTCACCCGACCTTTCTCGATATTCCCCACACCTCTATGATGCCACTTCACCTGACGTGAACACATGGATCCATAATCTCATTATAACATTAACAGAGGTTCATCGGGCCCGGTATCCCGATTCCACACATCATTACTTGCCACAAACCACTTCAATCCCTAAAAATATTTTCTTTTCTTTCATGCCTTAAAATTTCGTAAAATTTTCATGATGCGCGTACGTTATAAAATATGAAGTTTAAAATGTTTAGCCCATCAATATATATTTAGTTTTTTCTTTAAACATTAACATATCCATATACGTAAAATTCTATATATATAAGTAAATATATATTTACCGGTTTCTACATTTTCCTCCGCCGGTCAAAGACTGGTTCAAGTGATTGGCCTACAAATTATAAGCCCAAAATCCTACACCTGGTCTTAAACTGTAACATAACCCAAAACTCGAACTTGACCCATTAAACTCAAAATTAAATTTCAAATTTATAAAAGTACTCGATCCCACAACTTAAAGCCATATATTAAAATTTGACAAAATAACAGTCCATTGACTAAAATCAGACTTTAAAATTTAATACAAATAATGGGCCCATAAGGCCCATAAATTTAAAGAGTTTAGACTTTAAAAGTTTGACTTAAAATATTCGGTCCATTACACTTAAAATTGGACCTTAAACTTTAAAATTAAAATACCCGGTCCACAAATAAAATAACTCGGACCCGATTTAAAATAATTTTACGCGACCCCTTACTGGCCCGGCCCGACTCATCTGGACCGCCCCAACGGGCCCCGCTGGACCTGTTGAACCCCACCATGCAACCTAGCCGTTACCTCCAAAACACCCGACAACCAGCCTTTAGTCTACACCGTTCCGGACAACCTTGGACAGAACCCCGCCGACAGGACCACCCCCAGGTCCGGTTGACGCACTGGACTGAGCCACGACTCAAACCATGGCCTGCATGGCTCGGTCGATGCATGCACAAGGAGCAATCATGCACGGCTCGTTAGTTGCGGCCATCACGCTGCGGCCTTGGCTCGACCAGGCCGTCGAGCCCTCTCCACCTAGCCTCGGACCACCACTGGATGACCCTGGATCGAACCCCAGCCCTGTGAACCGCCCATGACCGAAGCATCTCAATAACTATTTATGTTCATGGGGGAAATCGTGATCAATGCATGGATCGCAAACAACAACCGTTGATCGAGTCCTTATGCATAAAAATAATGCAACATCTCAAGAAAACATTGTATAATGATTTAAATGTTGAGAAAAAGGTAGAATCGAGCATGCCTTTTTGAATAATATCGAAGAATACACGTTACCAAAGTGGAGGACACGAGATTGGGATGATCAAACCTTGAAATCACCATAGAAAACCGATGGCTCGACCAAGAGAGGATGGGTGACGGCGTGGGATTGAGTGGGGATGAGGGTTTTCGAAAATTTAGGGTTGAGTGAATGAATGGTGTTCCAGAAGACCCCTCCAAATATTTTTAATTAGGAAAATAAATGAGTTTTCGTCTCAATAACCCCACCAATTAAATATGCTGATTAAAACTCAAAATTAAACTTTAAACTTCTAATTTTCGTAATATAAAATCCTCTAATTTTAAAATGCAGTAAAGTTTATTAAAATATCCTGTATAGGTGAAAGATGGGTTCCCCCTCGACAAATATACATAAAATCTTAATTTTCGTAAATACTTCTTAAAATAATAAAAAATTTTTTAAAAATCGTAGGGCTTAAAACATTAAATAAACTTACACATCGGTCGTCCCCTGTATCTTCCACGCGTCTGGAACTCGATCAGTCTAATAAAATGTCATGATAATATTAAAACATTAAATTATCACTTAATCGCATAAAATGACACATAATTTTCTAAAAAATAAATTTCCCCTTAGTCATGCACTCACTCTCACGTAATCAGGATTTTTGGGTGTTACAACTCTCCCCTTTAAAGAAATATCGTCCCCGAAATTAAGTTACGTACCGAAAAGCTCTGTATAGCCTCTCCCAGGTAGCCTCATCCTCTGAGTGATTCTGCCACCGGACCATGACCATCGGAATACTCCACGCCCTAAGCCATGAGAGGCATGCCAAGATCTGTACTGGTCGCTACTCAAAAGATAGTTCTGGTGCTGACTGAAGTGGGTAGAAATCTAACACAAGCGACGGATTCGGGACATACTTCCGTAGCATCGATACGTGGAACACATTATGCACTGCTGACAGGCTGGATGGTAGTGCTATCCGATACGCCAACGTACCGACCCTCTCCAATATCTTGAATGGTCCAATGAATCTTGGACTGAGCTTGCCTCTCCGACCAAAACGCATCACGCCATTCATGGGCGATATCCTCACGAACACGTGATACCCTACGGCCAACGACTCTTGGCTGTCCTCATCTGATCTCGTATCCTGGTCACAATGTCCTCTGTCTGCTGCACCATCTCTGGTCCAGTCAAGATTCTCTCGCGAACCTCTTCCCAGTGCATGGGATACCTACATCTTCTCTGGTACAGAGCCTCATAGGGAGTCATCCCAATCGACGCCTAAAAGATGTTATTGTACGTGAACTCTTCCAAGGACAATCTAGAATCCCAAGTACCCTGAAAGTCAATTATGCATGTTGTCATCAAATCCTCTAGAACCTGATTGACTCTCTCCGAATGGCCATCTGTCTAAGGGTAATAAGTTGTACTGAACAATAAATTAGTCCCCAACGCGGTGTGCAAGCTCCTAAAAAATGAAGATGTAAACCTGGTGTCCCGATCTGACACAATAGAGACTTGAATGCCATGCATCCTAACAATCTCTCTAATGTAATGCTCTGCATACTGATTCAAGGTGAACGTGGTCTTCACCGGTAGGAAATGCACGGACTTGGTGCGTCTGTCCACAATCACCCAAATCACTGTGTAGCCCATGGGACTCCTGGGTAACCCAACCACGAAATCCATCGTAATGTTCTCCCATTTCCACTCTGGGATAGAGAGCATTTGTAGCAACCTTGCTGGTCACTGGTGCTCTGCCTTGACCTGCTGACAGGTCAAACACTTGGATACAAATCGCCCGATGTCCTTCATCCCTGGCCACTAATAAAGAGTCTTTAAATCCATGTACATCTTCGTACTCCCTGGGTGGATGGAGTACGTCGATGCATGAGCCTCTGATAAGATCTCATCTCTCAACTGCTCAGTATTCAGCACCCACATATGACCCCTAAAACGAGTGATCTCATCCTCACTGTATACAGACCTCGGCCTCTGGCCTCATCTCTCTGTCTGCACTGTTGTAACTGCTAGTCAGTGGCCTGGCCGTCCCTAATACGATCTCGGAGAGTCAGCTAATTTATGAGAGCTGCTAGGCTGAGTGCACAGCCCCTTGAATAATACTCCAACCCGAACCTCTGAATCTCAGTCTGTAGTGGTCGCTCGACTGATAAGCCCACAACTGAAGTTTTCTGACTCAAAGCGTCTGATACTAAATTAGCTTTAACCAGGTGGTAGCTAATGTCACAATCGTAGTCTTTAACCAACTCCATCCATATGCACTACCTCATATTCAGCTCCTTCTGGGTGAAGAAGTACTTGAGACTCTTATGGTCGGTGAAAATCTGACAACTATCATCGTAAAAGTAGTGTGTTCAACTCTTCAGTGAAAACACTACTGCTGCAAGCTCCAGATCATGCATCGGATAATTTTTCTCATAACTCTTCAGCTGCCTCGACGCATACACAATGACTTTGCCACCCTGCATCAGAACTGCACCTATAGCTCTCAGGGAAGCATCTGTATGCACCAAAAACTCTTCCTAATCTACAGGCATCGCGACGACTGGTGCTGATGTGAGAGCCTCTTTCAACTGATCGAAGCTCCTCTGACACTCGGGACTCCACACGTATTTCATATTCTTGTTGGTCAGGGCTGTCAAGGACACTGAAATCGAAGAGAAGCCCTTGATGAACTTGTGGTAATATCCGGCTAGACCCAAGAAACTACGAATCTCTGATGCATTCTTCGGAATCCCCCAGTTCTGTACTGCCTCTAATTTCGATGTGTCGACTAAAATATCATCTCTAGAAATTATATGCCCCAAAAACGCCACCTTCTCAAGAAAAAACTCGCACTTACTGAACTAGCGTACAACTTGTGCTCTCTCAGTGTCTGCAGTGTGGTCTGCAAATGCTGTCTATGCTCCTCTAAGCTCTTGGAGTAGAATAAGATGTCGTCACTGAATATGATGATGAGCTGATCTAAGTACTGTCCGAAGACCCGATTCATCAAATCCATATTGCTGGGGCATTAGTCAGTCCAAACGGCATCACCAAAAACTCGTATTGGTCGTAACGCGTCCGGAATGCAGTCCTAGACACGTCCTCCTCTCAGACCCGTAACTGATGGTAACTAGATCTCAGATCAATTGGAGAAAACCGAAGTCCCTTGCAACTGATCAAACAAATCATCTATCCTCGGTAGTGGGTATTTGTTCTTTACTGTAACCCGGTTCAATTCTCAATAGTCGATGCACAACCGCATACTGCCATCTTTTTTCTTTACGAACAGTACTGGTGCGCCCCATGGAGAAAAGCTAGGGCGAATAAATCCTAGACACGTCCTCCTCTCAGACCCGTAACTGATGGTAACTAGATCTCAGATCAATTGGAGAAAACCGAAGTCCCTTGCAACTGATCAAACAAATCATCTATCCTCGGTAGTGGGTATTTGTTCTTTACTGTAACCCGGTTCAATTCTCAATAGTCGATGCACAACCGCATACTGCCATCTTTTTTCTTTACGAACAGTACTGGTGCGCCCCATGGAGAAAAGCTAGGGCGAATAAACCTGATGGATCTGTTTTGACAGATCCTGATTAAGTTTTGAATTACACAAAACCTGTTATTGTTATTCTAACGATTCTATTTTAAGTATACAGATTTAACAGGTAATGTTTTCTGTTGAAGAATCGAAGCGATGAAGTTGTTTGAGTAATCGGCAGAGAAGAGTTTTGTTTGATTGGACGCATCGAAGAAGATGATGAACACTCGAAGAATCTGTCCAGCAGATGGTTCACGATATAAGTTCAGCAGTTGGTTGGGTGAATTCATTTAGACGGCAGCTGGATTAGCAATGGAGACGTCCAAAGTTGAATCAGTTGTTCGTAATCAGGCGGAGGCCAAGTTGAACCAGCTGGAGCATAGTAAATCAGCTGGAACGACAACAACCAGCTGCAAGCGCTAATAAGAAAAGATGAAGTAGTGAAGCGTTACATCCAGACGCAAGCAACAGCTCTTTCAGTCGTGAGCTACAATGAACCAGCTATTGCTATACATTCAGTCGCAATCCTTGCATATGCAGTCGACAAAGAAACAGCTGTTGCGCGAAGTGTTGTGACAAAGAATGAACAACAGCTGAGCGAACATCTGTTGAACAATCTGTTGGAGTATATTCAGCCATTCGACGCAATCAACGCTCAAGATGGAAAGAATCAATGGCTGAAATAGAGTCGTGCAAAATGCCTTAAATCAAGGGGACAAGATTTGTACTATTCTGGGAAATAGTACAACTTACAGAGGAGCGTTGCACGTATTAGGAAAGACGACAATTTGTCCTTGACAAGCGCAGAAAAGATTTGAATCTACAGTCTAACGACTTTATTCAACAGATGCTATATATACAAAGGCAACGCCATTGAAGAAGGTTGACGAGGAGAGACGAATGTTCGAGAGGTTGTGAAACCAGAGAGTTGTTGTTGCACAGAAAATAAAATCAATAGAAGACAACAACAGAGGGAAAATGAATCTGAAGTGAAGCTGTCAACTATTATACGAGAGAGAGCTTAATTGCAGTTGACAGTGGAGCTAGAATTAGCTAATTAGAGCATTTCCCTAGTGTGTGAGAAACAGAGAGTTGAGAGCTTCATTGTAACAATCTCACAAACAGAGATTCATTCACATTGTATTAGTGAATGAATCTCAAAATGTTTCAAATAGTTCCCATCCAAGCACGATGACGTAAAACTCATGTGTATGTAGTTAGTCACACATTTGCGGCTGGTGTGCATTTGTGGAGTCTAGGAGTTCTCACAGCTGCTGGTTGTGGGATCGGGTCTGTACACAAGTTGTAAGATCAAATCTTCTAGTGGATCCTTCCGAGGTGGAAGAAGGGGAGATGTAGGACATTGAGGTCCGAACTTCCAGAAACAAATCTGCTGAGTATTGTATTCTGTTATTCATTCCGCATACTCATTCATGTTTATTTAGCACGCATATTTCAGAACATACACAATTAGCACACAAGCATAATAAGTCTCGAACAGATTTATGTTGTACATAAATCTGTTTGAATTGTTTTAAAATATAGGATTCAGTTCTGGTATTTTCCGCATGATTTGTAAATCATACCAGATCTGTCTCCGGTGATCTTCTCGTGTTGCTTTTAAGTGTTCAAGAACAAGAGGTATTGCACCTCAAGTGTAGTAACAGCGGCTGCTAAGTTCCTTCGAAAAACAGGGACCATCAATTGGTATCAGAGCAGGTTGTTCTTGAACGAGCACTAATTTTAAAACTCATGTGCTATGTTTTTAATGTTTTAACTATTTTGAGAAGCTTGTCTATGAAGGCCAGTTAATCTGTTTTAATGTAGAACCGGTTTTTCGCTTTATGAACTGTCGGGATGCGCGAGTCCCGGACAGATGCCAAACTTCTATTTTCGTTGTGCTGTAAGATCACTTGGAGCGAGGCTCAGTGACAAGCACATGGGGAGAGATAGAAGAAGGAAAAATCTGAGCTGTTCTCCGTTTACTGGTTCTTCATATTTAAGTCACTCAGTAGTACATGCTTACTTGAAACATTGTTTTTGTGCTCTGATAATTTTCGAACTGTTCTGTTTTGCGGATTTCAGCTGGTGCCAAAATTTTATTTTTAAATGATTTGAGCTCATGTTATAAAAGACAGGGAGAGTGGCGTCACTGTCTTTGACTAATTTGAGTTGTGCATCAGTTCGGTTTTTTTTTTTAAAATCATATAGCTCTTGCATACGATGCTTCCCAAAGCTGTTTTTGTCTTTCAAAATTAAAACTCCTGCTGTTACATTGTTTTTGTTGTAACAGTGTAGGGAGGGTTTTTGTTTTAAATATCGGGAAGACCAGCAGTTCGATCTCTTTTTGATTCCCACAAAAAGGGAGAGAATTGTTAGAACATGCATCGTTGATTTAAGGTTTTGTGTAAATCAAAAAGGGAGAGATTGATGGATCTGTTTTGACAGATCCTGATTAAGTTTTGAATTACACAAAACCTGTTATTGTTATTCTAACGATTCTATTTTAAGTATACAGATTTAACAGGTAATGTTTTCTGTTGAATAATCGAAGCGATGAAGTTGTTTGAGTAATCGGCAGAGAAGAGTTTTGTTTGATTGGACGCATCGAAGAAGATGATGAACAGTCGAAGAATCTGTCCAGCAGATGGTTCACGATATAAGTTCAGCAGTTGGTTGGGTGAATTCATTTCGACGGCAGCTGGATTAGCAATGGAGACGTCCAAAGTTGAATCAGTTGTTCGTAATCAGGCGGAGGCCAAGTTGAACCAGCTGGAGCATAGTAAATCAGCTGGAACGACAACAACCAGCTGCAAGCGCTAAAGAGAAAAGATGAACCAGCTGGAACAGGATTTGAGAAGTCTGCTGGAGAAAGTTCAAAGAAGAAAACAACCAGCTGGAGCGCTAGCAAGAGCTGTTATCAGCAGTGATGACGTCAGCATACATTCTGGAGAAAGCAATGAGCAGCAAGGATGACGTCATCACAATCAGCAGATGGTTAGATTCAGCAGATGAAGAAAGACCAGCAGTAGTGCAAGCGCATATGATTCAACAGATGTGAATAGAAGCGCAAGAGATAAAGCGACGTCGTGCTAAAGAATCAGCAGATGAAGAAAGCAGCTGGAGCGCTAAGCGTTGATGTCATCAGCAGTGACATCACAATCAGCAGGAAGATCTATCAGCAGAGAGCTTCAACCATTCGAGGGAATTTGGAGTTGGCGATTGCAAAACGATGTCGTTTACATAAGTTGATACGACAGCATTTTGCCTTCGCGCTAAAGATTCAGCAGATGCTCTTTGCGTTGATATCCAGCAGTCGCAAGATACCAGCAGGAAGCTAAAGTATATCCAGACGAGAGCTTCAACGTTATATTCAACAAGTCGAGGATGCATAGCAAACGATGTCGTTTGAATAAGTTGATACGACATCGTTTGATCTACCCAGTCGTGGGAAATCCAGTCGCAAGCATTTGAAACCAACGACTGGAAAACCAGCTGCAAGCATATCGTTACCATCAGCTGGACAACCAGACGCAAGAAAAGAATAAGTAGCGAAGCGTTACATCCAGACGCAAGCAACAGCTCTTCCAGTCGTGAGATACAATGAACCAGCTGTTGCTATACATTCAGTCGCAAGCCTTGCATATCCAGTCGACAAAGAAACAGCTGTTGCGCGAAGTGTTGTGACAAAGAATGAACAACATCTGAGCGAACAGCTGTTGAAAAAGCTGTTGGAGTATATTCAGCCATTCGACGCAATCAACGCTCAAGATGGAAAGAATCAATGGCTGAAATAGAGTCGTGCAAAATGCCTTAAATCAAGGGGACAAGATTTGTACTATTCTGGGAAATAGTACAACTTACAGAGGAGCGTTGCACGTATTTGGAAAGACGACAATTTGGCCTTGTGAAGCGCAGAAAATATTTGAATCTACAGTCTAACGGCTTTATTCAACAGATGCTATATATACAAAGGCAACGCCATTGAAGAATGTTGACGAGGAGAGACGAATGTTCGAGAGGTTGTGAAACCAGAGAGTTGTTGTTGCACAGAAAATAAAATCAATAGAAGACAACAACAGAGGGAAAATGAATCTGAAGTGAAGCTGTCCACTATTATACGAGAGAGAGCTTAATTGCAGTTGACAGTGGAGCTAGAATTAGCTAATTAGAGCATTTCCCTAGTGTGTGAGAAACAGAGAGTTGAGAGCTTCATTGTAACAATCTCACACACAGAGATTCATTCACATTATATTAGTGAATGAATCTCAAAACGTTTCAAACAGTTCCCGTCCAAGCACGATGACGTAAAACTCATGTGTATGTAGTTAGTCACACAGTTGCGGCTGGTGTGCATTTGTGGATTCTAGGAGTTCTCACAGCTGCTGGTTGTGGGATCGGGTATGTACACAAGTTGTAAGATCAAATCTTCTAGTGGATCCTTCTGAGGTGGAAGAAGGGGAGATGTAGGACATTGAGGTCCGAACTTCCAGAAACAAATCTGCTGAGTATTGTATTATGTTATTCATTCCGCATACTCATTCATGTTTATTTAGCACGCATATTTCAGAACATACAGAGTTAGCACACAAGCATAATAAGTCTCGAACATATTTATGTTGTACATAAATCTGTTTGAGTTGTTTTAAAATATAGGATTCAGTTCTGGTATTTTCCGCATGATTTTTAAATCATACCAGATCTGTCTCCGGTGATCTTCTCGTGTTGCTTTTAAGTGTTCAAGAACAAGAGGTATTCCTCCTCAAGTGTAGTAACAGCGGCTGCTAAGTTCCTTCGAAAAACAGGGACCATCAATTGGTATCAGAGCAGGTTGTTCTTGAACGAGCACTAATTTTAAAACTCATGTGCTATGTTTTTAATGTTTTAACTATTTTGAGAAGCTTGTCTATGAAGGCCAGTTAATCTGTTTTAATGTAGAACCGGTTTTTCGCTTTATGAACTGTCGGGATGCGCGAGTCCCGGACAGATGCCAAGCTTCTATTTTCGTTGTGCTGTAAGATCACTTGGAGCGAGGCTCAGTGACAAGCACATGGGGAGAGATAGAAGAAGGAAAAATCTGAGCTGTTCTCTGTTTACTGGTTCTTCATATTTAAGTAACTCAGTAGTACATGCTTACTTGAAACATTGTTTTTGTGCTCTGATAATTTTCGAACTGTTCTGTTTTGCGGATTTCAGCTGGTGCCAAAATTTTATTTTTAAATGATTTGAGCTCATGTTATAAAATACAGGGAGAGTGGCGTCACTGTATTTGACTAATTTGAGTTGTGCATCAGTTCGGTTTTTTTTTAAACAAATTCATATAGCTCTTGCATACGGTGCTTCCCAAAGCTGTTTTTGTCTTTCAAAATTAAAACTCCTGCTGTTACATTGGGAAGTGAATTGTTAGAACATGCATCGTTGATTTAAGGTTTTGTGTAAATAAAAATGGAGAGATTGATGGATCTGTTTTGACAGATCCTGATTAAGTTTTGAATTACACAAAACCGGTTATTGTTATTCTAACGATTCTATTTTAAGTATACAGATTTAACAGGTAATGTTTTCTGTTGAAGAATCGAAGCGATGAAGTTGTTTGAGTAATCGGTAGAGAAGAGTTTTGTTTGATTGGACGCATCGAAGAAGATGATGAACAGTCGAAGAATATGTCCAGCAGATGGTTCATGATATAAGTTCAGCAGTTGGTTGGGTGAATTCATTTAGACGGCAGCTGGATTAGCAATGGAGACGTCCAAAGTTGAATCAGTTGTTCGTAATCAGGCGGAGGCCAAGTTGAACCAGCTGGAGCATAGTAAATCAGCTGGAACGACAACAACCAGCTGCAAGCGCTAAAGAGAAAAGATGAAACAGCTGGAACAGGATTTGAGAAGTCTACTAGAGAAAGTTCAAAGAAGAAAAAAACCAGCTGGAGCGCTAGCAAGAGCTGTTATCAGCAGTGATGACGTCAGCATACATTCTGGAGAAAGCAATGAGCAGCAAGGATGAAGTCATCACAATCAGCAGATGGTTAGATTCAGCAGATGAATAAAGACCAGCAGTAGCGCAAGCGCATATGATTCAGCAGATGTGAAGAGAAGCGCAAGAGATAAAGCGACGTCGTGCTAAAGAATCAGCAGATGAAGAAAGAAGCTGGTGTGCTAAGCGTTGATGTCATCAGCAGTGACATCACAATCAGCAGGAAGATCTATCAGCAGAGAGCTTCAACCATTTGAGGGAATTTGGAGTTGGCGATTGCAAAACGATGTCGTTTAAATAAGTTGATACGACAGCATTTTGCCTTCGCGCTAAAGATTCAGCAGATGCTCTTTGCGTTGATATCCAGCAGTCGCAAGATACCAGCAGGAAGCTACAGTATATCCAGACGAGAGCTTCAGCGTTATATTCAACCAGTCGAGGATGCATAGCAAACGATGTCGTTTGAATAAGTTGATACGACATCGTTTGATCTACCCAGTCATGGGAAATCCAGTCGCAAGCATTTGAAATCAACGACTGGACAACCAGCTGCAAGCATATCGTTAACAGCAGCTGGACAACCAGACGCAAGAAAAGAATAAGTAGCGAAGCGTTACATCCAGACGCAAGCAACAGCTCTTCCAGTCGTGAGCTACAATGAACCAGCTGTTGCTATACATTCAGTCGCAAGCCTTGCATATCCAGTCGACAAAGAAACAGCTGTTGCGCGAAGTGTTGTGACAAAGAATGAACAACATCTAAGCGAACAGCTGTTGAACAATCTGTTGGAGAATATTCAGCCATTCAACGCAATCAACGCTCAAGATGGAAAGAATCAATGGCTGAAATAGAGTCGTGCAAAATGGCTTAAATCAAGGGGACAAGATTTGTACTATTCTGGGAAATCAGTCGTGAGCTACAATGAACCAGCTGTTGCTATACATTCAGTCGCAAGCCTTGCATATCCAGTCGACAAAGAAACAGCTGTTGCGCGAAGTGTTGTGACAAAGAATGAACAACATCTAAGCGAACAGCTGTTGAACAATCTGTTGGAGTATATTCAGCCATTCGACGCAATCAACGCTCAAGATGCAAAGAATCAATGGCTGAAATAGAGTCGTGCAAAATGGCTTAAATCAAGGGGAAAAGATTTGTACTATTCTGAGAAATAGTAAAACTTACAGAGGAGCGTTGCACGTATTTGGAAAGACGACAATGTGGCCTTGACAAGAACAGAACAGATTTGAATCTACAGTCTAACGGCCATATT
>KV018503.1:200263-220011 GCA_001598015.1 Dorcoceras hygrometricum
CGGGCATTTCGAGTTTCTGGTGATGCCGTTTGGATTGACTAATGCCCCTGCAGTCTTTATGGATTTGATGAACCGAGTTTTCCACGATTTTATCGATCCCCGGTCTAGTTGAGATCATGCCATACATAATACTACCTATAGCCGAGGCATATGGTACACGTGCCATATTCTCTATCTCCTCATCAGTCTTTGGACACATAGACTTGGATAGAGTGACCCCGTGGCACATAGGTAGGTGTCCTCTCTTGGACTCTTCCATAGAGAACCTCTTAAGTATGGTATCGATGTAGGTAGGTTGGGTGAGTCCGAGCATCCGTTTAGATCTATCCTGATAGATCTGTATTCCAAGAATATAGGATGCTTCACCCATGTCCTTCATCGAAAATCTACTAGACAACCATACTTTAGTTGACTGCAACATTCCTACGTCATTCCCAATGAGTAGAATGTCATCAACATAAAGTACTAGGAACGTCACAGCACTTTTAACTACCTTCTTGTAAACACATGGCTCCTCGGGATTCTTGATGAAACCATGTTGGTCCCAAAATAGGATCAAAAAGAAACCTAGCAGCCGCTGCTTAAAAGAAGCAATTAAAATTTTGCGCGCTGCTAATTCTTGAGCTGCAATAGCTCGTTGTTCTTGAACAAATACAATACAAAGAGCACCGGAGACAGATCTGGTATGATTTAAAAATCATGCGGAAAATACCAGAACTGAATCCTATATTTTAAAACAACTCAAACAGATTTATGTATAACATAAATCTGTTCGAGACTTGCGTGCTTGTGTGCTGCTGAAATGCGATGCTAAGATGCTGAACTGTTAATGCGAATGCTAAATACAAGCAAGTGCTGATATGTAAACGTGCAATGCGTGCTAAGTAAATATGCAATACAGAAAGCTTAAAGAACACGATACTCAGCACAGCATATTTGTTTCTGGAAGTTCGGATATCAACATCCTACATCTCCCCTTCTTCCACCTCGGAAGGATCCACTACTTCTCAAATGCACAACAGCCTCAACTGTGTGACTGACTACATACACAAGAGTTTTACGTCTTCATGTTTGGACGGGATCTGTGAACATATTTCGAGATTCATTCACACATAGATGTGAATTAATCCGGGTGTGTGAGATTGATACAATGAACGCTCATCTCTATGTTTTTCTCACACACTAGGGAATTTGCTCTAATACAAGCTAATCTAGATTCAACAGTCGACACAATAAGCTCCTCTCAAGAATGATTGTCGACTGTTTCATCTTCTTTTCTTTTCCCTATGTTGGTGCACTGTATAAACAATGTAATTCTTCCACAGTGTGTAGTTGCACCAACTTCGTCAATTGACCACTCACATCGACGAACTCACGAACACTCGAACACTTCTTCAATGGGCGTTGCCTCGAATATATAGCCTCTGTTGAATTTCTTCCCGTTGGAAAGCTTCCAAAACTGTTCAGTGCTTTAGATGGCTATCTTGTCTTCTTTCCATTTTGGTGCAACGCTCCTCTGTAAAGTACCGACACAAGAACAGTACTTACGTCCTTTTCTTTTGCAGGCTTCTTGTCGTTTTCGCCATTTTGAATTGAGCTCAGCAGTTGACAAACATCTTTGAGTAAGTTGTCAACTGCTTCGCTGCTGAATTGATGGATTTCTTGCGACTGGACACTGTATCTTGCGACTGAATATATATAGCAACAGCTGATTCAAATAAGCTCTCGATTGGATGCTGCTGTTGCTTGCGTCTGGTTGATCAAAAGCTTCGCCTGAATCTTCTTGCGACTGGATGTCTTTGCGTTGCGACTGGACACTGTAGTTTCGTCTACTGAAATAACAACGCAAAGTCTTCCTGCTGAATCTTTAGCGCAAGAGCAAAACGCTATCGTATCAACTTATGTAAACGACATCGTTTTGCAATCGCTCTTCTCCAAATAGCATCTGCTGATTGCACTGTAGCTTGCGACTGGATCTCCTCTAGACGTCGCTTCCTCTTGCGTCTGGAATTCAAGCTACCTACTGATTCTTGCGACTGGATGACGTCACCGATGACGTCATCAACATTAAACCATCTGCTGAATCTCAACACGACGTCGCTTCTTCTCTCGCGCTTTGCTTCATCTGCTGATAGCTATCTGCTGATTGTGATGACATCAAGGCTGATGTCATCACAGCTCATTCCATATCTAGCGCATCTCTTCTCATCTGCTGAATCTTCAACTGTAGCTTCCTGCTGAACTTCTTCGTTCCAGCTCCATCTACGCTTCTTCTTCTTCTTCTTGAATATCGACTGTTGATAGATTCATCAACAGTACTTATAAATGAAATCTTCTTCTTCTTGCTTCTTGGATAGCGACTGTTGATAGATTCATCAACAGTACTTATATCTTTGCGACTGCTAACAGATTCGTCAGCAGTACTTATAACTTGAATCTTCTTCTTCTCCAGCAAGCTTCTTAATACATGATCCAGCTGGTTCGCTTCGCATTTTAGCTCTTCAGCTGGTTGTTATCATTCCAGCTGGATTATCATGCTCCAGCTGATTTCTTGGCCTCCGCCTGATTACCAAACAACTGAATCAACTCTGGACGTCTCCATCGCTAATTCAACTGCTGATTCCATGAACACCAAACCAACTGCTGCACATTTATTGTGAACCAACTGCCTGGACAAATGTAGCTGCTGATCGTCTTCTTCGATACATATAATCTGCACACTTAATTAGAATTGTTAGAATCACAATAACAGGTTTTGTGTAATTCAAAACTTAATTAGGATCTGTCAAAACAGATCCAACAAACCAAATTCCTTAATTGTTTCATCGAATCTCAGGTTCCAACTTCGTGATGCTTGTTTGAGACAGTAGATCGATCTCTGAAGCTTGCATACCTTATGCTCGCTTCCAACAGATGTGAAACCCTCAGGCTGCGTCATTATATCCTTGAACAGTCATAGGTATACCAACTACAAAATCCATCGCTATACACTCCCACTTCCATTCGGGAATAGGCAGTTGCTTCAATAATCCTGCTGGTCTTTGGTGTTGAGCTTTCACCAATTGACAAGTCAAACACTCTGAGACAAATCTGGCAATGTCTCGCTTCATTCCTGGCCACCAATACAATTTCTGGAGGTCCTTTTACATTTTAGTACTCCCCGGATGTACAGAGTATGGGGTTGTATGGGCCTCTATCATGAGATCTGTTCTCAGCGTATCCACCTGAGGCACCCAGATTCTGCCATGAAATCTGACTACTCCTTCTTCTGAAAAGTAGAGGTTGCTTCCTCTCTCTCTATCTTGCTTAACCCACTTCTGAAGTTGCTCATCCCTTAGGTTGTCCCTCTCGAATTTGGTCTATCAGATTTTGACCTTATGGAGAGATCAGCTAAAACCATAGTGCTACCGCTGGGCACTACTTTTATTCCAGACTTCTCAATATCATACGCCAATGGTCTCTGGACAAAGAGCTGAGCTAATACAACAGATTTCCTACTCAAGGCATCTGCCACCACATTGGATTTTCCTGGGTGATAACTGATCGTGCAATCGTAATGCTTTACCAGCTCTAACCATCTCCTCTACCTCATATTCAGTTCCTTCTGGGTGAAGAAATACTTGAAGCTCTTATGGCCAGTGAATATTTCACACTTCTCCCCATAGAGATAATGTCTCCAAATCTTAATGGCAAACAATACAGCTGCCAACTCTAAGTCATGCGTAGGATAATTCTTCTCATGACCCTTAAGTTGCCTGGAAGCATAAGAAATCACTCTACGGTCCTGCATCAGTACATCACCTAGACCCATTTTAGACGCATCTGTATAGATGACAAACTTTCCTTGATCAGATGGCATAACTAACACAGGGGCTTCTATCAGTGCTTGCTTCAACTAAAGCTGATTTGACATTCTGGAGTCCATTCATACTTAACCAGCTTTCTTGTCAGCGAGGTTAAGGGAACAGCTATCTTAGCAAATCCTTGGATAAATTGCCTGTAATATCCAGCTAAACCCAAGAAACTCCTTATCTCTGAAACAGATCATGGTATAGGCCAGTCACGAACAGCTTCTACCTTGACTGGGTCAACTTCTAATCCATCCTTATATATAATATGACCTAAGAATGCAACTTTCTCCAACCAGAAGTCACACTTGCTAACTTTAGCAAACAACTGTTTATTCTTCAAGACTTGAAGTACTGTCCTCAAATGGTCGACATGCTCAAATCTGGTCTTAGAATACAATAAGATATCATCTATGAACACAACTACAAATTGGTACAGAAATGGTTGGAAAACTCTATTCATTAAATCCATGAAAGCTGATGGAGCATCGTAAGTCCAAAAGGCATTACTAAGAACTCATAGTGACCATAATGAGTTCTGAAGGCTGTCTTATATACATCTGATGTCTTAATCTTTAATTGGTGATAACCAGATCTCAAATCAAGCTTAGAAAAGACTACTGATCCTTTCAACTGGTCGAAAAGATCCTCAATTCTAGGAAGGGGATATTTATTCTTAATCGTCAGCTTATTCAATTCTCTATAATCTATATTTAACCTCAGACATCCATCTTTCTTCTTAACAAAAAGAACAGGGGCTCCCCAGGGGGACGTACTTGGTCTAATAAATCATTTCTCTAACAGATCTTGTATCTGTTCTTTCAATTCCTTTATCTCTGATGGATCTAGACGGTAGGGTGGTCTCGAAACTTGAGCTGCTCCTGGAACTAAGTCAATCAAAAATTCCAGTTCTCTGTCTGGTGGTAGTCCATGTATATCCTCTGGAAAAACCTCGTGAAATTTGCTCACCACCTCCACATCTGAAAGTTGGGGTTTACTAATTTTTTCTAAAGACGACAAGCTTGCCAAAAATCCCACCCCTCCTTTCCTCAAACAGCATTGAGCCTTAAGAGCTGATATAATACGGGGAATCCTCCAAACATGATTGGCTTCAAACTTAAATGGATCTCCTCTGGGTGGATTAACCGCTACTGTTCGGAGCTTAAAGTCTATCACTACTCCATACTTAGTCAGCCAGTGTACTCCCAAAATCATATCGAATTCAGGCATTGGTAACACAATTAAATTAGCAGTAATCAAATGCCCTTGAAGTTCAAGTTCTAAACCTAGAAACAAGTCATGGGATAATAACTCTTCTCCCGATGGTACTGTTACACAAAAGCCTATAGCTACTTGGTCAGGCTTAACGGGTAACTTCTTAGCAAACTTGGCTGCTATAAAGGAATGAGTAGCTCCTGAATCTATCAAAGCCATAGAAGGCAATCCAACAATCATAATCTTAACCGTAACTACTGTCGAGTCTGGGTTGTCTTGATCAGAGGTCATCACGTAGGCTCTACTGGTCACCAATTGCCTTGACTTTGGGAGATATTTCAAAATATGCCCTGGAAACCCACATCTATAGCAGACATTCTGTCCAAGTCTTCATTGACCAGGGTTGATCTTCTGACATTTGGGACACACGGTTCTACTGTTGCTGGCTGGAACTGCACTAATGGGTTGGATCGGTAGAGGTTTCAGCTCTTGAGGCCTCTGGTGATTCTTATTCTGCTTCTTGAAGGGCCTCTGATCTTTCTGCTGAAAGGCCTTTCTTCATCAACATCCTTCCAGTATCTTTCAATCCACAGGGCTCTATCCACTGCTTCTCTGTAAGTCTTGGGCATAGATAGCCTAACATTCATCTTGAACATAGGCTTCAATCCTTCCACAAAGTGACTTAACTTCACTTCTGGGTCGTTACCTATCAAGGTCACAAAGTAACACCATCTTTCAAATGCCCGAACATACTCCTGTACGGTCATGATCCCCTGTTTCAGGGTCAGAAACTCCCTCTTCAATTCAGATATCTTGTCTACCGTGAAGTATTTCTCAAAGAATACTTGTTTGAAATATGTCCAAGTAAGATTCAACAAATCCACATACAGCTTAGCTCCTTCGCACAAAATCATGGCGTCATCTCTTAACATGTAGATTGCACACCTAGGACTATCTAAATCTTGCATCTGAAGGTACTCAAAGATAACCACCATCGATTTGATCCAGCTTTAAGATTCGTTGTACCACCAAACTCCTTTGGCTTCTGTCTTCTGAACTTTTTTTGAGGATCATCATGGCTTGGTCCTCTACTGCTATAATTATCAGAACATGCAAAAAATTTAAAGACAATGCTCTGAAAAATAAACTCACAGCTTTGGAGAAACGGTCGATGAAATCTTATTCAACTTACAGTGCATGTGTTTATCAGGAACATTGCTCAGATACCATGTTGTGACGCCCGAACCCACATGGTCACAGATTTGGGGTGAATTAAAATTTGAAAATAAATATAAGGGCTAATGGAAATTTGTTATAAGCTGTATTTCTTATAACTTAGAAAAATTTCGAAACACAAACACAAAACTGACATACACATATTTGGCGCCAAGTACTGAAATTTTGCGAAAACAGATTTAATATATATACTGCAGTTGCAATATTACAACATCTGAAATTCTATATGAATTTACTACTGTTGCAATAGATCTAATACAGATGTATATATAAAAGACAACAACAGCTAAGAAACGGAAACGCTGCCCATAGATAAACACTTCACCACCCAGTTGTCTCAGCTTCCACCTTCCACTTGTCCCTTAACTGTCTCACCTGCACCATTTTAAAAGCTAATGAGCCTAAGGGCTCAGCAAGTAAATTCTGAGTAATAAAGAGTCATTTAACGCAGGCAGAAATCTGAACATTTACAAAACTGAGTTTAAAGGAACTTCATTTAAACATAAGCATTCTTTCGTAAACCTTCTTTAAACTTTCTTTCATCACTTTCGTAAGCTTGGATGCGGGGACAATAACCCTGATCCCTTCATTGTTTTCTTAAACTTTAGAATTTATGGCTTAGAAGCTCTCCTTAGGTCCAATGTGCACTTGATCAAATGACTTCTGATATAAGTTCTTAGCATAAAGCTCATTGTGAAGGGGTTTACAGATCCGTCAATCCGTAATCCTGATCCTTCCTGCTGTTGAAGGGGCACATTGGTTCGTCAGCCAGGCACTCACCCTTCCTTATGACCGTCTGTTATCCATGCCATAAATCTTTTTAAAATAAACTTTAATTCCTTGAAACTCTTATATTTGGAAATATTTATTTGAAATTTTCCTTTGAAATCTTACTGGGTTCGCTTCTTTTTAAAACTCGCTTCCCATTTTTAAAACTTTACTGAGTATCAAATTTGACTACTGGAAAGTAATCGCTGAAATAGAAACAGATTTCTCTAAAAGAAACTGTACTGCAAAACAGAACAGATTCTATTGTGAAAACAGATTTCTCATTTGAAGCTTAACACTGAATAGTGACAACAAGGAATAGTACTGTTAGCGTGAAACATATCTGACTATGGAAATTACATCGCTAACATTGAAACAAATGTCGTGGGTCAACTCAGATGTCAACGTAGGAACAGGTTTGGAAGAAACAGATGTATCTAATGGAATAGTGTTTAGGAATGAAATAGCTGTGACTAGGTCAACTCAGATGTCAACACAGCTAAGTTGGTCAACTCAGATGTCAACGAAACTAAGTTGGTCAACTCATATGTCAACGAGTAATAGAAAGCGACTCAGCGGTGAAATATTTAATACTGTGAAATCTGATCAAAATCTGATGTGTAGCGAAAAACACCAGCTGAAATGTAAACTGCTGATTTTAAATATGAAATTCAATAGCTGACATAAGAACCAAAATCTGAATAAAAACTTGGTGCTGCAACATGACAAACGACATCTACGATACCAGTTCTGCCTATCAAACCAGACTTAGATTCTGATTCTACTAGCCTCACCGATTACGTAGAGTCCAGTTCAGATGTTACCATTCACCAGAAAGAAGAACATTCATGAACATACATAACTCAAATCTGAACTTCTCAGTATCTTTAAACATCTTCAATCGTTCTTAAAACATTCTGGGAAACTTGGAAGCAGAAAACATATCTTTTGACCCCAATCTTTCTTTCTTAAACACACGTAAATCTTCTTTGAACACACGTAAACATGAACTTAAACATATCTTTAACATACAGGCAAGCAAACACATACCGGAAAAACAATATATGATTTAAAATGGTGTAGCAAGGATCAGCTTTTACTTGCCTTTGAACTGAGCTTTACGACAACAGTTTGTTCCTGCAGAGTTCCTCCTCCTCAAGCAATCACACGAGCTTCTTTGAAGATATTTGAAAGAACACAAAAGAGTTTTCTATTTGCAAGTGAAAATGAACTTTTCCTTCGTAACAGGTATTTATATGGGAGGGATTAGTGGCAGGTGAGGTGTAATCATTAAACATGACAAACCTTACCTAAAGTTCTGAATTTTAGTAAAATTTCCCTCTCAATATTTTAGTTTGCAAATCTACCAAACATTTATTAAAAGAAACTATTTTGTTCTTTTTTTAAAAATAATTTTCAATCAAATTTATAAAACCTGCTCGTGAGTTGCGCTTGGAGTGACATATATTGGTTTGCAAATCTACCAAACATTTATTAAAAGAAACTATTTTGTTCTTTTTTTAAAAATAATTTTCAATCAAATTTATAAAACCTGCTCGTGAGTTGCGCTTGGAGTGACATATATTGGAACTTGCTGCGTTGTACTTCAATTCTGAAATCAGTAAAATCAACTTTGATAAAATAGATTATGCTAACATTTCAATTGTCATTTTGATCTTTGAAATGAATAAGATTCATATACGTGGTCCTACGGATTTTGGGGCATTACAATGGAGGTGCTGGTTGAGGATCACACAATTGCAATTGTAGCCTATCTTGGGCTTAGTAAGCAGCACAAGTTTGTATGGACAATGCCAGGACCCTCAAATCTATTTTCAGGATCATATGAGGATACAGCAGGATGTTCAATTTTGAGTTTCCAGAAACAAGCAGTGAATCAGTTTTCAGACTTGGCGATTCATCCCTCAGCACAATTTACGAATTTTATAGATGCCTTTTTTAGAGAAATTCTGCACGGGCAGCGTGCTGATCAATTTTGTGGATTTTTTGAAGAAGGTACACATGCAGAAGTCGTTCAATCTCTTTTTGCATGTGAACCAGCTAAGTTTGTGTATGAAGAAAGTCTTCCAATACAGCCAGATCGCAGTGAACTCCACAGTATTGCAACATTTGCACAGATAGCTGTTCAACTCTGGGAGTTGGTGTCCAGCATCAGTGCGGATAAATTACAATCTCAAGAGCTTCTGTAATCCTTCAAATCTGTTTTCAATGACAGAATGGAGTCTCTAGAGCTCAGTGTTGAAGATCTGTGTCTGTCACACATGGCACTGGTCAACAAACTGTGGAGACAACACTTGGATTTGCTCAGGAGGGGAGACAAGCTCAAAGCTGACCTTTCCTAAAAAATTATTGCTACTAGAATGATGCTACATGAAGAGACCCAGAAACAATCAGCTGAAATAATTTCGAGCCTGGCCTCCCTCAGATCTCAGCTTGCAGAAGCAATTGCTCAGTTTAAGAGGGCTGGTGATGTCAAAGATGGGGAAGGTGTTAACAGCAACAGTAGAAAAATGAGAAGGTAACAGCAGTAACAACAGAGGTAGAAAGGAAAGTAACAGCAGCAGCGAACACAGATGGGTTTGAGAAAGTTATTTTTTCGTTTTGAGGAAACAATTTTGAGAAGAATATCAGTTATTGTACCTATAAATATTTTTGATTATTAAAAAAAGAGAAATTTTGCTGCTAAGTTTTGTCATCACCAAAAAAGGGGAAATTGTTAAGAACAAAATTTGAGTTTTGGTGATAACAAATACAAGAAACCAATCCAGATTACAGCCGTAAGATGCAGAGCTGAACTGAACAGCTTAGGACATCGCAGACCAGCTTAGAGTGCGTTGATCAGCTAAGAGTTGGCAGATCAGATCAGAAGGATGCATATCAGCTCTGAGTATGTGAAACATTTTACGGCGATGCATTTCAGTTTAGAGAAATTAGTACAGATTACCGCATAGCTACTCAGCTCAGGAAGATGTGGATCAGCTTAGAACAAATCGAACAACTCAGAAAGTCAGATTTCAGCTCGGAGCAAGTTAAACAGCTCAGAACGTCGTATATCAGTTTAGAGCAAGTAGAGAAGTCACTTTCAGCTCAGAGCATGAAGATCAGCTTAGAGATTCCCGATTCAGTTCAAAACAAGCAGATCAGGTTAGACAATCAATTTTCAGTTCAGGATAAGCAAAGCAGGCTAGAGTGATTCAGAACAGTTCAGAGTGGAGCTTCGAAATCAGAACAATGATTTGGTTCAGTAGTCAACTTAGAGAAGAATCATATTGGAGCTTCGTATATAGAACAACTTACAGCAGTTTAATGGTACGTAAAACATAGACAGCACAGAAAACAGTTTAGAGCTAAGTCAGCGTAGGAAACAGCTTAGAGTGATAACATAATAGAGAATAGCTCAGGGCTTAAGAACAACTTTCGGATTAGAGCTTAAAAGAATTTAGATCTGAGCTTGAAGAGCTAAGTCGCAGTTCAGTGTTGATGTTATCGGTTCACATAATAGCTAAGAGGAACGTTTCCAGGTCAGCTCAGAACTGTATATTAGATCAGACATGGAAAAGATTCAGTTTAGCAGAGATCAGGTCTGATAGTTTTGGATCAGATCTCAAGAGCAGACTACAGTGCTTTACGTATGCATCTCAGAGTTTACAAGCTTTCAGATCACGTCTACAGAAGATAGCTTAGAACATACAATTATCTATTTAGATTTGATTCTATGAGATCAGATCAGATCAAGCGTGTTCTTAATTAGTGGCAAATTACCCGATGTTATATTTGGACTTCACGGTACCTTTCCTATGATTTGGGAATAAGAAACGGCAAGTTCTTCGTAGAAGGAAAGAAATCAACTAGCCGGTACATCATATTATTAGCCGATTGATTGAGTGGAAATCTCTATGTATATGACAATGAACATAAGCTAAAGGGAGACTTTTAAAAAAGAGACTTTCGAAAAATAGATTTTTGCAAAAGAATTTTTGAACGCACATCATACAAAGAATTCTGCAAACAATCTTAGCCACATATTTTTATGCTACAGAATTCACTTCGTTTCAAAATCTCACTTTTCATCATCATCTTCATTACAACCTACACTCAAAAGCCTTACATTTATTAGTATTGTGTCTTAATTCTAAATCAAAAATAGAGATGTCAAGATAAAATTTATAAGTTTTGGTGATAACATAAACAAGATAAAAAACTGAACATTAAGCTATCAGATTCGGAGTAATCGCATTCTATCATATTAGGATCGGGGACTCGGATCCACTCAGATTTGGACTAGGAATATTCAGATCAGATCAGAGTGTTTTTAGAACAGTTCAGAACACTTCAGAATAGATTTCTGATCACAGAGTATTGAGTCAGTTCAGAAGCTTTCAGAACAGATCAAATCAGAGATTATTAGAATTGGATATTCAGTGATTGAGTTAATAATTTGGGATCAGAGCTTATCAAGTCTTGTACAGAGGCTTTGTTTCAGATCCGAGAGTTTGGGAATGCCTTTCATTGCGCTTAAAAAAAGAAAAGAACTAGAAGAAGAAGTCGGATACGAGGAAAGATGAGTCGAGTAGACTATAAGAAATAGCGAATGAGTAGAGACTTTCAACTCTCTAGAGACCACCTTCTGTATTAGCTTTGACTTCTAATCCAGGAAAAGTGTGAGACTTGTGTTTTCACAATCAGGTGTTGGTCGGGTTTGGACCAGTCGTTACTCTATGTGTTTGGCGTAGACATCGAATCTGCCTAAGTGTTGGAATCAGCAGTTGGAAAGATATCAGATGTTGTGTGGGAGACATTTGTTGTAGATGAGCGTTCCGGCAGTAGCAGTAGGAATTAATTGGAGCAGTAGTGCTTCGTTAAGATTTCAGCAGTTGATATTTCAGTCGTTGGTGTATTAGCGCGTATCCAGCTTTTGAGAGTGATCAGCTGTTGGTGTGTTAGTTGCGAGGATCAGCAGAGAGCGCTAAGGGACTTTGAAGAGACGACGTTTTTTGTTCGGGAATCAGTTGTTGGTTTTGTTAGCGTGTTTCGTAGCGAATAGCGAAATTACGTCGTGTAGATAAGTTGGAACGACAGCTTTTTGAGTGGAGAGCTTTGTATTAGTTGTTGGTTATGATAGACATCAGCTGTTGGGGATCTCATGCTTTGTGACTGCTGGTTTGTGAATCAGTTGTTGGTAGTAAGGTGATGTGTTCCTCTGCGACGTCGTTTGTTTAAGTTGGTGCGAAGCCATTTAGCTTTAGTTTTGTTTGAAAGATTCAACTGGTGGTTGTTGTATAGCGATATGCAAAAGCTGATGCGAGATTCCTGCTGGTTGGGGAATATTAGTTGTGACGACTGATTTTGTCGATGGATCTAGTCTTGTTCTTTCTGCTGTTTGAGTAGTGTATTTAAGAGAAGACTTGGTCTTCGATTGTTTAACAGATCCCATACTTAGAAATATTTTCCCGATAGCAAATCTTGTCGCGAACCCTAGTTACTATTCACAGTAACCTTATCCGTCCTAATTTCCGGTGGTAGAAAACTCCGACGAGAGTTAGAGTGGTAGCGTTGGACTCTTCTCGCTAAGGCGTTTCGTTCTATACCTCTTTAGAAGGTTTAGGAAGAGCTGGAAGAGGATCGCAGGATCGCTAAGACACCTCCTTTTTGTAGTTTGCTAGTGTAAGCGTTCCCAACCGTGCCAGTAGTGTAAGCGTTCCCTGCCGTGCCAGTAGTTTGCTAGTGTAAGCGTTCCCTACCGTGCCAATAGTTTGAGCTTTGTTAGAGCTTTTCGTTGAATTAGGAAGTTAGATGAGCGCTGGTGGAGTTGTAGCTCCCAGCTGCTGTTATTTTACGTTTCGGCTTTTGAGAAGTGGCTTGTGTTGATATAGCAGGTGACAGATCTGTGTTGCTCGGATTTTGTTGTAGCAGCTATGTGTGGTAATTATAGCTCAGAAGCTGGTGAGGTACGGATGTTGAGCTTGTATTATGGCTGGAATTGGCATGGATATTATGTTTGATTGCTGTGTGTGCATTGTTTGTTGTTCTATATGCTGTTCACCTGTTGCATTGCATACGCATGATCATTTCCATTTCGGATGTTGTAGCCGTGCTTTGTTGTTGCTGTGTTTTCTTACCAGGATGCGAGGGCGAGCGGCAATACCGCCTCTCATCTCCCTACTGGTCTGTTAGCCCCCATGCGGGAGTGGTTAACTACCACAGTTCATGGGTTGGACAACAACAGGTTGAGTTATTGATGCATATGGTATTCAGGTGTGGTGTAAACATGAGCGGGTAATTCCCGTGTGCTTGTACACACACCAGTGGCCACTAACCTTTCTTCACAGAATCTATTATCAGTTGTTGAATTCATTGGCTCCCTTTTATTGGTCGTAGCCTTCGGCTGTTGCATTGCCCATCATGCATAGCATTAGCATTACATCTTTTGATATTCCTTGCTGTTTTATAGTTGCTCTCCGTACTGGGGTTTAACCCCTAGGTCCCTCTTGGGCTGTTGAGTTAGTTTTCCTGTCTGTTGTTCAGGTTTTCCAGGTTTCACAGCTGGTCGAGGTTATGATCCAGCTGGTGGTGCCCCAGGAGGTGTTTAGAGTGTCCCAGTTATGTATAATATTTATGTGCACTGGAATCACTGTTGGGGATCCGGATCCGCCCCCCGGCTAGGCAGCGGAAGAACAAGAAACAGGTGCCGGGAGGAGATCAATACGAAAAATCAGACAATTACAGTAATCGTCATACATAGGGAGTTTTAGCATGTTACCTCGCTGGCACTTGTGCCTGGCTCCAACCGGTATTACAATAATCCGGCTCTTCTCGATAGATTGCGGTAGTTTACGCCAATCCGATCCACGACCAGATCCGAGACTCCTTCGTCAGGCTGCACTAGAAGCCCTGACGAGATCAGCACGAACGAATACTCCTCGAAAAACTAGGCCGGAACAATTTCCGGCGAAGTGGCGGCGGCGGCGGGCGGCGCACGGCGGCGGCGTGAGTTGGGAAGGGAGGGAGGCGTGTATATTGCTTTAGGGTTAGGTCTATGAATGTAGTGTAGTTAATGAAGTCATTAAGTCCCATTAAATAGACTTAAAGATGGACTTGGACCGGTCCAACGGGCCCGGGTCCAAATGACGATATCTATCGCTGCGACTTCATCGTAACTCCGATCGCCGATAAGATCGGACGGATCGACTCAGTTTCCAAAAATGAATGTTATGATGTGAAAAACAATGTTTCAGATCATCTAACCCTAAGTTGCAAAATGACCGTTTTGCCCCTCAACAGCGGGAAACCCCGGTTTGACCCCTGTTGACTTTTAGGAAGTCGCACTTCCCGAAATCATCTTCTCGTGCTCAACACATTGAGCTAGTATCCGTGCGGGAATTTCGAATCCAGTACTTGTGTGACCCTCAATGGTTCAGGGATACAGCTAGCCGTGGGCCCACAACCATTGTGGCTCCGGAATCACAATTCCGGACCTGCCCAACGGATCATGGTAAAGCGTCTAGAAACATCGCCCCATGATCCCCTAGGTATCACTGATAGTGCCTACAAGAACCAGTCGGTCGTGGTTAGCGTACAGTACGGTCCTTTCAATCCATATATCCCGATCAGATCAACGACCATTGGTAAATCGAGAGTCGCTATAGATCCGATAGCTATGCATACATCTTGGAGATCGAATAGTGACATCGCGAGTGTAACTAGTAAACACATTTACCAAAAACACTTCTAGTACTCTGGCCAGAGATTTATACACTATTATCCCCTCAGATAGCATAAGATATCCACGCATGTCTGCGAGCGGTGAATCCTAGACAACGATGCATCGACTCCTACATGCATCGGGGTCTCACCAAATCCCGACGCCTTATGACCCCAAGTGAGTCGGCAAACGAGTCAAAGTGAGACGCCTATCATGTAGAGTGGCGGCCTTATCCTCATTTTGACGGCCCAATCGACTAGGAACATGTTTAGAATACACAGCGACTATTAGATGTGTTTCATGATAGCCGTCATACCCATTATCACATCTAACATACGCTTTAGTGTATTCTAGGTCTTTACTCAACACAATTGTAAATCATTACACACATAATGAAAGTAAAGAATGCCATATAAGAAAATGCGAATATCATATATAAAGATCGTTTGTACAAGAGTCTATAAAACCCACACGCCACAAGTTGGCTAGTTGGGCATCTACTCTAACAATCACCTCGTGTGGGATGTCTCGTGTGATGCTTAGGTCTATATATAGCTGATAGTTTTTTTTAGTATTTGTGTTGTATTCAGCCGTTGGGCATTTGTTGTTTTGACTGTTTGTGTGGTTGTGGATTTATAAATTAGGATTATTTTGAGTATCTTGTATTTTAAATTATGTTATCTTTCAGTAAGGCCCAAAGCAAAAAATTTTAACCACTTTTTAGTAGCTTTCGTTCGTTTTGCGTGGTTTTATTCTGATGTGAGCACGAGGCCTGACATTTTTGGTATCCGAGCTTAAGTTGGGATAAGCTCAATTTCTTGTATCACACTTGAGTCTAGGCACATGGTTGTGTGTTGCTTGTGCGTTACTATGTGACTTATGTGTTGTTTGTGTGATATGTGATATCTGTGATGTTTCTGTTCTGAGTTTCCTTATCCTGTTTAGTGCCTTTGTAGAGATGCCGCCTAGACGTAGGGGTAGAGGTAGAGGGCAGTTTCAGGACGAGTCTGGAGATCAGAACGAGGATCAGCGTAGTTTCCCTTCCCGTGGTCGTGGTAGACGTGAAGAGGATGAAGTTGACAACTTAGCAACCCGTGTGGAAAGCATGGAGATTGTGATGGCTAGGTTCCAACGGATGAGTCCCCATATCTTTAACGGTGACGAGTCTAGCGAGGATGCGGATTCGTGGTTGCAGCACATCACTGGTTTGTTTGATCGTTCAGTATGATGATGTGCTTTGGTTGAGTTTGGCGACCTTACAGCTGATGAAGAGCGCGGAGCGTTGGTGGCGTGGCGCTTCAAGGATGTTAGAGGAGACAGGTGTGGAGATTACTTGCGATATCTTTTGCGTTGCCTTTCGGTAGGAGTACGTTCCGGAGTTGTATGTGAACGCTCGTGAGCGAGAGTTTGATCATTTGGAGCAAGGTACGATGTCGGTGCGTGAGTATGCCCGTAGGTTTTCTTCTCTGTTGGCGTATGTCCCACATGTAGCTGGCCGGGAGAGGGCCAAGAGGACCAAGTTTATTGAGGGTTTGAATGAAGAGTTGTATACTTTGGTTTTTGTCGAGTAAACCAAAGAGCTATGCAGAGGCTGTGGATAGCGCTGTTGATATCGAGGAAGGTCAGCGGAACTGGAGGTCGCAAGCTAGGCCTCAAGGTGCTCAGGGTGGTCGTCCCGCTATTCAGGGAGCACAATCTTCCCAGTCTTCCCAGTCAGCTCATCAACCCCCGCAGCAGCAGCAGCAGTTGGCTCAACAGTCTGGCCTTCAGAGGTTCCGACCTCGTGGCCATCAGTTTAAGAAGAACCCTGGTTCTGGTTCTTCTTGTTCTGGCAGCTCTAGTAGCAGTGGTTCTAGGGAAGAGTTTTGTGGCTTCTGTGGAGCCAAGCATTCGTCGACTCAGTGCGTTGGTGTGCAGGGCTCTTGTAATATCTGTGGTCAGTATGGGAATTTCGCGAGGGTGTGTCCGTCGGCCGGATCACAGCAAGCCGCAGCCCCACCTCAGGGTCGAGGAGGATCGTCTAGGGGTCGTTCCCCTAAGTTCCCGTAGCCTAGGGTTGGAGAGACGTAGTTTAGTCCGTTTCAGTTTCCTTGTCTGTCGCGTTTTGGACAATCGTCTCATCAGCATTTCTCTGGACCCCAGCATGCTCCAGTGAATGCCATTACGAGGGAGCAAGCGGAGGGTGCGCCGAGCGGAGTGATTGCAGGTAACTGTTCTGTCTTTGATTTTCCTGCACGAGTGTTGGTTGACACTGGCGCATCGCATTCGTTTATTGCTAATTCTTTTGTGATCGAGCATGGTCTGCATACCTTTTCTTTGCGCGATGTGTTGTCTGTTTCTACTCCTGGCGGTGCTAGACTGTTTTCCCAAGAAGATTAGTTAGATGGCGTTCTGAGGTTTGGCGAGCATGTGTTGGTTGCGAATTTGATTGGTCTGATGTTGTGGGATTTTGACTGCATAGTGGTAATGGACGTGTTGTCTAGTAATAGGGCCTCCGTGGATTGTTTCCATGGGATCGTGCGTTTTAGGCCTCAGGTGCAGATTCTCAGTCGAATATTCTGCTAGTCTCAGCGATGGATATGTTCAGCTTGTTGTCGGCTGAGAACGCTGGTTTTATGATCTACGCGTTGGATGCATCTTCTTCTTCGCATGTGCAGCTCAGCGACGTTCCAGTGGTGCATCATTTTCCTGATGTGTTTCCGGAGTAGATTTCTGGTTTTCCTCCGAGGAGGGAGATTGAATTTAGCATTGAGTTGGTGCCTGGCACAGCTCCGATTTCGCGTGCACCATATTGATTAGCGCCTGCTGAATTGAGAGAGCTCAAGGTGCAACTGGATGACTTGCTGGAGAAAGGTTTTATCAGACCTAGCATGTCTTCGTGGGGAGCGCCTATTTTGTTTGTCAAGAAGAAGGATGACACAATGAGAATGTGCATTGACTTCCGTCAGCTGAAAAAAGTTACCGTGAACAATAAGTACCCGTTACCGAGGATCGACGACTTGTTTGACAAGTTGCAAGGTTCTGCTGTATATTCGAAGATCGATCTACATTCCGGGTACCATCAGTTGAGAGTTAGAGATCAAGATACGGTCATGTTGAGTTTCTGGTAATGCCTTTTGGATTGACTAATGCTCCTGCAGTCTTCATGGATTTGATGAATCGGGTCTTCCGTGAGTTTATAGATCAGTTTGTGATTGTGTTAATCGACGACATCCTGGCGTATTTGAAGACTCCTTTGGAGCATAAGGAGCATTTGAGAGTTGTTCTTCAGACGTTGAGAGACTCGCAGCTGTATGCTAAGTTTTCTATGTGCGAGTTTTGGTTGGATCACGTTGTGTTTTTAGGTCATGTGATTTTAGCGGATGGCATTTCTGTGGATCCCAGTAAGGTTGATGCTGTTTTGAACTGGGAGCGACCTAGGAATGTATCTGAGGTTCGTAGTTTCTTGGGTCTAGCTGGCTATTAGCGTCGTTTTATAGAGCGTTTCTCTAGTATATCTAGGCCGATGACTCAGTTGACTGAGAAGGACAAGCGGTTCGTTTGGAATGAGCAATGCGATAATGCTTTTCAATTGCTCAAGGGGAAGTTGACTATTGCACCTGTGTTGGATTTGCCGTCTGGTTCAGATGGTTATGTCGTGTGTTCCGATGCTTCGCTCAATGTATTGGGCTGTGTGTTGATGCAGCATGGACGAGTCATTGCGTATGCCTCTCGGTCAGTTGAAACCGCACGAGACTCATTATCCAGTTCATGATTTGGAGGTAGCAGCTGTGGTCTTTGCGTTGAATTCAGATGGTTATGTCGTGTGTTCCGATGCTTCGCTCAATGTATTGGGCTGTGTGTTGATGCAGCATGGACGAGTCATTGCGTATGCCTCTCGGCAGTTGAAACCGCACGAGACTCATTATCCAGTTCATGATTTGGAGGTAGCAGCTGTGGTCTTTGCGTTGAAGATTTGGCGCCACTATCTGTATTGCGAGCAGTTTGTGGTGTATTCGGACCACAAGAATTTGCAGTATTTGTTTTCGCAGCCTGAATTGAATATGAGACAGCGTAGGTGGATGGAGCTGTTGAAGGATTTTGATTGTGAGATCAAGTAGCAGCCTGGGAAAGTTAATTTAGTGGCTGATGCGTTGAGCAGAAAGCCTCAAGGAGATATGCTTGCATCATTGTATGTTTCTAAAGATCGCGAGCATCTTAGTACTACTGGTTGGAGGTTTTACCCGGTTGAGGATTATGTGGTGGTTTCTTCTTTCCAAGTTGAGCCACAGATCATTTCGAGCATTAGAGCGGCTCAAAGGACAGATCCTTCCATCCATGAGTTGAAGTTGAAGGTCAGGGCTGGTCAACTTGAAGACTATTCTGTTTCGTCTGATGGTTGTTTGCGTTTTCGGGGTAGGTTGGTTGTGCCCAATTTGATAGATCTTCGGGAGGAGATCCTTAGAGAAGCGCACTGCAGTAGACATAGTGTTCATCCTAGTGTACGGAAGATGTACCATGCGTTGAAGCCGCACTTCTGGTGGGCTGGTTTGAAGAGCGACGTGGCTGGTTTTGTTGCTCGTTGCTTGAATTGTCAGCAAGTTAAGGCTGAAAGGATGAGACCTGGTGGTCTATTGCAGAGTCTGGAAGTGCCCCAATGGAATTGGGAGCATATAGCGATTGATTTTGTGACGCATCTGCCTCGTTCCAGCAGAGGGTGCGATGCTGTTTGGGTGGTTGTAGACAGATTTTCAAAGTCTACGCACTTCTGTAGGATCGAGCGCTTGCCGCTTTACCAAAAGCTATAGCTGGTGGTAACGGTGCAACTCCAATCTTTTAAACCGTATAGCAACACAAGCGCCACGTTTCGATCGCTCTACCTAGCAGGGGCCATTATTGCACTCCAACAATCCCCCTCCCAATAATTACACTCCTTGCAATCAATGGGAATCGAACCCGTGACCTTGGCTCTGATACCA
>KV018503.1:236017-275210 GCA_001598015.1 Dorcoceras hygrometricum
TAAAACAAAACTCTCTCCCTACACTGTTACAACAAAAACAACGTAACAGCAGGAGTTTTATCTTTGAAAAACAAAATAGCTTTTGGGAAGCACCATATGCCAGAGCTATATGATTTTCAAAAGCGAAACTGATGCATAACTCAAAATTATAAAAGACAGTGACGCCACTCTCCCTGTCTTTTATAACATGAGCTCAAATCATTTAAAAACAAACTTTTGGGCATCAGCTGGAATCCGCAAAACAGAACAATTTAAAAACAAATCAGAGCATCGAAATATTTCAAATGAACAAGTGCTACTGAGTTACTTAAATATGAAGAACCAGTAAACAAAGAACAGCTCAGATTTTTCCTTCTTCTATCTCGCCCCATGTGCTTGTCACTGAGCCTCGCTCCAAGTGATCTTATAGCACAACGAAAATAGAAGCTTGGCATCTGCCCGAGACTCACGCATCCCGACAGTTCATCAAGCAAAAAAACCGGTTCTACATTAAAACAGATTAACTGGTCTTCATAAACAAGCTTCTCAAAATATTAAAAACCTTTAAAACATAGCACATGTGTTTTAAAAACAGTGCTCGTTCAAGAACAACCTGCTCTGATACCAATTGTTGGTCCAAAAATAGAATCAAAAGATCAGCAGTCGCGCAGATTTGAAATGGGCATTTGAAAATTTTGCGCTGCTAATACACTGGAGCTGCAATAGCTCGATGTTCTTGAACAACTAAAATCACAAGAGGAAGAGCACCGGAGACAGATCTGGTATGATTTAAAAATCATGCGGAAAATACCAGAACTGAATCCTATATTTTAAAACAACTCAAACAGATTTATGTGAAACATAAATCTGTTCAAGACTATGCAAGTGCTTGTGTGCTAAACTGTATACGATGCTAAGTAAATGCAAGTGCTGATTTGTTATGCAATGTGTATGCGTGCTAAAGTAAGGCGAATGCTGAATGAATAAAGGACACGATACTCAGCAGGTTTGTTTCTGGAAGTTAGGACCTCAATGTCCTACATCTCCCCTTCTTCCAGCTCGGAAGGATCCACTAGAAGATTTGATCTTACAACTCGTGTACAGACCCAATCCCACAACCAGCAGCTGTGAGAACTCCTAGATTCCACAAATGCACACCAGCCTCAACTGTGTGACTAACTACATACACATGAGTTTTACGTCATCGTGCTTGGACGGGACTGTTTGAAACGTTTTGAGATTCATTCACCAAAGGATGTGAATGAATCTCTGTGTGTGAGATTGATACAATGAAACGCTCAACTCTATGTTTTTCTCACACACTAGGGAAATGCTCTAACAAGCTAATCTAGACTCAGCAATCGGCTCTCGTGAAAGCTCCTCTCTAATGGCGGTCGATTGATTCGTCTTTCTGTTCATTTTCCCTCTGTTGGTGCACTGTGTAATCAATGTATTTTTGCAACAGCGCTGTAGTCGCACCAACGTCTTCTCGCTCACTCGTCTGTTTTCGTCTTCTCGTCAACCTTCTTCAATGGCGTTGCATTTGCATATATATCCTCTATTTGAATTTAGCCGTTAGACTGTAGATTCAAATTTGTTCTGCGCTTGTCAAGGCCAAATTGTCGTCTTTCCATTTCAGTGCAACGCTCCTCTGTAAATTGTACTATTTCCTAGAATAGTACAAATCTTGTTCCCTTGAATTGAGGAAATTTGCACGACTAAATCTCAGCCATTGATTCCCATCTTGAGCATTTTTTCCATTTGAATTGAGCTCAGCAGTTGACATCCAGCTGCTGAATCTTTAGCGCAAGAGCAAAACTCTGTCGTATCAACTTATGTAAACGACATCGTTTTGCTATCGCTATCTCCAAATAGCATCTGCTGGTGAACAGTAGCTTGCGACTTGACAATACTTCCTGTACAACGTCGCTTCTCTATTTCGCTTCTCTTCATCTGCTGATAACTTCGTGCTGATCACTGTAGCTTCCCGCTGAATGATGACGTCACTGCTGATGTCATCTACGCTTAGCGCTCCAGCTGATCTTTATCGTTCCAGCTCCAGCTTGCGATTCTTCTTAGCTTCTTGAATAGCGACTGTCAATAGATTCATCAACAGTACTTATAATTGGAATCTTCTTCTTCGATTTCTCTCTCCAACAGACTTCTCAATTCCTGTTCCAGCTGATTCACTTCGCTCTTTAGCGCTTGAAGCTGGTTGTTATCGTTCCAGCTGGTTCACTAGCTGGTTCAACTTGGCCTCCGCCTGATTGCGAACAGCTGATTCAGCTTTGGACGTCTCCATTGCTAATCCAGCTGCCGATTCCATGAACACCAAACCAACTGCTGAATCTTTATATTGTGAACCATCGGCTGGACAGATTTATTGCTGTTCATCATCTTCTTCGATAGCTAGAATCTGTACACTCAAGTAGAATTGTTAGAAACACAATAACAGGTTTTGTGTAATTCAAAACATAATCAGGATCTGTCAAAACAGATCTATCAAAACTCACATCTGAAATCTTTAACTAGCTCCAGCCAAAAGCAATATCACGCAAACAAGCCGAACTTAGTGAAGACAGAACTCGCTAATAGCTCTCCACCTTAAAATGCACGCCAGAACTCCAAGGTAACCACAACAACCTCCAGCGCCAAGACAAAGGTGGGGCATCTCATCTAGCAAGGTCTCCACTAATCAGAAAACACCTATGCCTCGCAGAAGACAATGGAAGGGACTACAACCGAAATAGGGAGTCCACAGGAGCTCAACAACTAAAGGCTGATCAACAATCGAAAGCTTAGATCAACAAATAGATGTAGCCACGGTGTGTGTACAAGCGTATGAGAATCACCCACTCATCTTTACACTGCACCCGATTACCAGATGCATCAAACAGCTCAACCTGTCGTTGCCCAACCCATGAACTGTGGTAGTTAACCACTCGGCGCATGATGGCAAACAAATCCCAGCAGGGAGATGAGAGTGCGGTATCTCTGCTCTCCCTCGCATCCTGGTAAGGAACAAACAGCAACAACAAAGCACGGCTACAACAGCTGAACTGAACAGGATAAAACAAGACACGGTTATGCGAATTGGAGTTCAACAGCTGGATGCACACAACTCGCAAAACATCTCAACCGCCTGAGACTACAACAGTAAGGACAACCTGAGTTCAATGCAACAATTGCACATGGGTCAATGGAACTCACTAAGAAAACTCAACAGCTAGAGGCGCAAGAGACACAGCTCAACAGCTGGAGATATAATGTCAGGCCTCGTGCTCATATCAGAGATAAAACATACAAATACATGCGGAAGCTATTAAAAGCGGGTAAAATTTTCGCGTTTGGGCCTGACGGTTTAAAACATAAACATTAAAATACCACGATACTCAAAATAGAATCCCAGTTTACGAAAATCACAACAACAATAACAGTATAGCATAAAACAAGTATCATACTCCAACAATCAAATACACCAACGAAGCACAGGGCATCTCCCCGGCTAACTGGACCGATACATATAAATATGCTATACGCTACTGGGATACTCTAACCACCTCCTGGGGCACCTCCAGCTGGGCTAGCTCCCCGACCAGCTGAGTAACCTGGACAACACAACAGACAAGGAAAACAAAACAGTCCCAGAGGGACATGGGGTCAAACCCCAGTACGGAGAGCAACTATAAACAGCAGTAAACAACATGAATAAAATGTAGATGCTATGCATGAGAATACGGGACAACAGCCAAAGGCTACCACCAAGGAAAGGGAGCCAAAGAAATCCAATGCATAGCTCAACGGGAAAAAATCTGCAACAGAATATGTGGCCACGGTGAGTGTAGGACATGTGGGTGCTACCCACTCACCCCTACTCGCCCACCCTTACCAGATGCATCAACAACCCAACCTATGAAATATGGTAGCTAGCCACTCGGCGCATAGGGGAAATGAGAGTGCGGAATCACAGCTCGCTCTCGCATCCTGGTAAGAAAACAGAGCAACAACAATGAAAAAAGGCTGCAACAACTGAAATGGAATGTCATGCGTGTATGCAACATGCTGGAATACAAGCATATAAACATATGCAACACAGCAATAAAACACAATAGCATACACAGTCCTCAACCAGGACAACAATCAGGCACGACCATTCCATACACCAGCAACTACAATTCATCCAAGCCAGAAACACGCTGGTTTATAAGCTCAAATCCGTACCTCAATTTTTCTCAACAATTACCACAAAGGGATCCCGAGAAATCTGGTTAAAAACCTGCTAAACAACGAAGAATAATTCTCAGGGATGCTATCAGAAGCTCACGGCTGGGAGCCACGCTCAACCAGCAACAATTCAACCCATACAACTAAACAGGAAGCTTAAACAAAGGCTAATACTAAGATCTCAACAACAATTCGAAGTTCTACCTCAACGACGCAACACACGGCCGAAGACAGCAACTTCGCGATCTCGCCCTAGCCAACAACAGCCTCCAAGAATGGTATAGGATGGAAGAGCTTCTCGAGAGGAGTTCAACGATACCTCGCACGCACCAAACAACAGTCGAAAACGATGGGAAATTGTCGGAGAAGCTCACGGTGAATAGTACTCGAGGGTTCGAGAAACAGGGAACGAATGTCGGGAAAATATTCTATGGGATCTGGTATGTCAAATCGAAGACCAAGTATCCCTTAAATAAATCCCACAACTGCTGGAATCTGATTTAAAAGTCCACCGACATAACCAGTAGGCACCCACAAACCATCGGCTGGTCGAACCCCGCAAAACATAACCCCAACACACAAAACGACGTCGTAGGACACTACCTACGACTGGTGCTCAACCAAAAGCTGGACAACCAGACGACTGGATGCTTTACTAACTAAAAGCTTGTCGCTTCCTGCGACTGATTCATAATACAAAAGCTGGAACCAAATGTTGCATCAAAACGCTGCGTTCCAACTTACTTAAACGACGTCGTACCGACCCAACAGCTGGTCATCCAGACGCAACACTCCTCGCAGCTGGTACCAGGACGCAACCTTCAAAACGCGTCGCACTAACTTAACTAAACGCTGTCGTTTTTCCCTCAATACACGAAATAAAGCAGCAGCTGGATACAAAAACGCTACCCTTAACACAACGCATCCAGACTTCACTAAAACGACGGAGTTTGATCTCCCACGTTACAATTACACGCTACGACTGGTTTTCGCCGCCGACCAGCTTCTAGCTCACAAAACCAGCTTTTACCCAAAATCTCAAAAATACAAAAACTTTCAGAATTGTTCTAAATGAGGAATTTGACCCGAAATTACTACTAAAACATTCAAAAAGAGATCATAAACCACCAAGATTCTCTAAACACCGATTAACTCCAACAAATTAATCTTAAACACAATTCCAGGTCTCACATATAACAACAGAGACAATCCTCTGCTGGAGAAACGAAGCCCACCGCAACAACTCAACAGTCGGAGGCCCAAAGCTCTCAGGCGCACTCAACAGCTGGAAAACATGGGGCTCACGAATCAACTCCACAGCTGGGGACACAACCAGCAGAAAGCCAGTGGAGTTCAAAATACTGCAATTCTACTGTCCGGACGAAAGAAATCAAAGGGGATACGCACAGTACTAAAGATTACAAGGAAATCAGGAGAATTTCAACTGAAACACAACAGGGAAGAAATCCTCGAACAAGGGAGATCACCAACCCAAAACTATAGTTCGGATATCGCATCCCGAACAAGTAGCAACTATCCTCTCAACAACGGTAATCTAAACACTCCCAAAACAAACAACTTCCCTACCAGAACTTGCTTACAACCTAACTCAGCATTGCTCGCGGAATGACAACTTCTACACTGGCAGAAGTATCAAAGACCCGGCATCACACAACAAGATGGGGCGGAAACAACCCTCGCGCACCACAAAAACAAACAAGTACAATCATAAACTAGTGTGATGTCTACGCGTCAAACTAAACTGACACAGAGTTAACAAGAAAACGAACAACTCCTGTACAACCTTCTCCGGTCCAGACATCATCTCGCTCTACAGTTGTCGCATCCAACTGAGTTGGCTGAAGTCCCGATTGCTCTAATAGAGAAAGCTCTCTAACACTAGACGTCTCAGGAGGCTGAAATCCTGATCGCTGGGACTGAAAAGGACGGTACCATCGCCTCGAAGAACTTCTAGTCAAATCTTGCTGTCCTAAAGTAGGACACTAGCAAAATGCCCAACCTGACCACAATTGTTGCAAGCGCCTCGCACTCCAACGCATTGAGAGGGTCGATGCTTACCCCCACACTGACCACAGAAGGCTGGGAGAACGATGTTCCATACAACACATGGTCCATGCTTTGTCCTGATGACTGTTGAACTCGAGTCTGTCCAACTACAAGGCTTTCCATCAAGTCAACCGCTCTGTTGACAGCACTAGCAAGAGAGTGAAAGGCTGAATACTGGCTCTCACTATATCCCAAAGGAACACTCGGTTTAGGGGCATCCTCTCTATCAGCACTAACCAGCGTCCTCGAATCGACCACCACTTGCCTACTAGCTCTACCTCTCCTCTTAGGCGGCATATCTTTCAAGACACTCAAAGGTAAGCACACAAGCAAGTAATTCAAGTAGTCAAGCACAAGCCAAAGAACAACTACTGTGCCTAGACTCACATGTGATCAAGGAAATCGAGCTTATCCCAATTTAAGCTCTGATACCAAAAATGTCAGACCTCGTGCACAATACAGAGTTAAAATCACGTAAAACATAGCGGAAGCGCTTTAAAAAGTGGCTAAAAATTTTTCGCTTTTGGCCTGACGAAGAAAACATAATTTTAAAATACCACGATACCTCAAAATATCCCAGTCGATAAAGATACACAACGCTAAAAGCCATAATACAATAGTACAGCATTAAACAAGTATCAGTCAACTAATACAACAACTGAATACACAAAGCACAGGACACAACCCGGCTAATAGAATCGATACATATGCTATACGCTAACTGGGACACTCTACACACCACCTGAGGCACCTCCAGCTGGATCAACACCAAGACCAGCGGAATAACCTGGGAGACCTTAACAACAAGCAGACAAACAAAACAACCAGCCCCAGAGGGACATGGCCAAACGGCGAACGTAACAGAACTGTGACACATCACCGAGTCTCGGAAGCTACCCGATCGCACCCAGTGGAAAATAGAGTGGCTCATCACCGCACCTGCGTGGGAGCCACCCGCCAGGTCTGTCAGGCCCCGTGCTAATCACTCGAGATTACAGCACAATTAAGCACATAATCACGGAAGCGTAAAACAGGGCTTAAAAAAATTTCTAAATAATATGGGCCTGAACTCAAAACATACATTCAAAATATTTATACTAAAAATACGAGTTGACTCAAAGTCATACAAAACAGGTAACATCAAATCTCAATCATCAACGATCCCCAAAAAATATAATAACGCAGGCCATCCCCTGGTTCAATACATAATAAAAGTAGACTGGGACTCAAGGAAACGGGGATCGACCAGCAGGCACTCCACTCGGTCCAGCATGGTTACCTGAAGATCCTGCAAATGGGTAACACAGAGCCAAACAAAACAAAAGCAGGAAAACAAATACGAGGTCAAGCCTCAGTACGAAGAGCTATCAAAACTGCTGATCATGAAACATGCTATAATCAATGCTATGAAATGCATGAGGGCTATCAAGGATCGGATAGCTAGACCAGTGCATCAACTGGAAAATCATCTCAGTCAGCCTCTATACCACGCACGGTGTATCAACCGGGGAAATCATCGATCCGTGATCTTTAGAGCCCGTCAGCCCATCACAGCTCGGTGGTAGACACTCGATTCCGGTAGTCACCACTCCGATGATAGCGTTGGACTTTTCAGGCACAATTCATCAGTCGGCCAGTCACAACGTGGCTCTCAAATCAGGTCATCAATCAATCTATCAATCAGGATCAAGATATATGCATGTATGCTAATTCAATATTCAATGCACAATGCATACAATTCAATAAGTGAAAACAGAATGTAAAACTCAATCAATTCACAAGCTGTATCACGTAAATAACAGAAGCATATCAGCAGATTTCACAACATCAATTCACAAGCTGTATCACGTAAATCACAGAAGCATATCAGCAGATTTCACAACATCAATTACAGCCATGTTCGGGCTCAAAGCTGTTAAATCTGCTCAATTCATACCTTAAAGCCTCAAATACCTCAACAGATTTCTCACAAGGCACTGAAAATCACTGCCTAGGCTACCAGATTTCTCCGGGCTTCCTCTAACCACGGCAGAATACTTACAGGAGTTGAAATCTGCTAAAACATCGCATAATTCAAATAAATTTCCAGTCCAGTTCTGAACTTCTAATCATTTTACCCACGTCTTTGAACACAAACAGGTTCTACAAGTCTACGTAGGTATTAACAACAAGGGCAAAGCTCTAAACCGAGAAGAACTCTTACCTAGAAGATCGAAACCAACAAATGAACAACCGGACCTGATTTCTCAAGAATCTTCGAACGAGCAGCAACTCTACGCTTCTTCCTCAAGTCGTTCTACAGCCTCTAACAAGGTAGGAATTGCAAGAGGAACTCTCAAGGAACCTAGCGCCACCAAAATCATCCAAAAAGAGGCTGAAATCGACGAAGATCGAAGAACGAAATGCTCGGGTGAACAGTAGCTAGAACGAGGGTTTGAAATTGGAGATGCTCTCAATAATCCTAAGTGTCGATCAACACTTGTCTATATATCTCTTAAATCCAACAGCTGTTGTTCTCAATTAATCAGCATACATCGAAACAGTAGATATATTATAACAGAAACCAGCAGTTGCTCTCAACAAAATCAGCAGCAACCATCAAACGTTGCATTCACAAAGAACATCAAAACGACGCCACATCGCTCGAGCAGCTGACGACATATTCCTTTCAAAACAACCAGCAGCTGGTCGCGCTAAACAACTCAAACGACGCCGTAAAGGACACGTCACCATTGCTGCCAACAGCTGATCAAAAGCGTTACACTCAAACGCTGCATTTTAACTTATCAAAACGAAGTCGCCTCTCATCAGCGACTGGTTCCTCAAACCAACAGCTGGTCATTAAGCTGGGACAATTCCTCACAACGCTGATAGCGCTACAATTTAGCAGTCAACACCAAAAAGGTTGACCAACACGTGTCGTTTTCTCGTTAATCCTCGCATACGTGCAAATGCTTCCAGCAGATATCTCTTCAAGCGCTACTACTGAATAGAGAAACGACGATGCATCATCCCCGCGCCATTAACAATTGATCAGATTCATCAGCTGGCGCTACAGTACTGTTGACTCACGTTGACAACTGAAATGCACGACAACTGATTCCTCGCATTAGCGCTACGTCTGATTTCACAAAACGACAGTGTTTTTCTTCAAAACGTTCGAGAATCAGACTTCACCAAAAATTTGAAATTCTAAAATATGAAAAGTCTAAATTCTAATATCTCAATCCTCACAAGGTCGCACGGAATTGCAAGTGGACCAACCACCCGCCAACCTCTATCCAGGTCACTGCAACTGAGGGCTATGAGAACAGCTCACTGCACCCTCCAGATGCACTCAATCGTGGTTATGCAACACCGCACCGCACCACGAGATAAGAGCTCCAACAGAGCAACATATCATGGTTATCAAAGCATTCAATGGCTCAATATGCTATGCAGATGCAGTATCATGCTCAGTGTGATGCATGTACGTGCAATGCCAGTAAACACACAACAAAGGCATTCAAATAATCGCATGCATAGCAACTTAACAAATAACCAAATCAGAAGGTCATACACCAGATAATTCAGCCAATAGACATGCATAATATACACAGCTTGCCTCTACACAAACACTTGGCATAGCTATACAACACACATAATACATTCTCATGCCTAACTAAAAGTTGAATTATAAGCTCAATTCGTACCTTTCAAGGCAACTACCTCAAACAGATTTATCAAAGAACGTGGCAAGCCTCGGCCTACAAATCTGTTCCTCAGTTAATCGGCAACAACAGCCGAAGTCCCTGGAAACTGAAACCTGTCCAATTTCTCAAGCTCTCTGCAACGATTACCACACACGGGGTGCCGAGAAATCTGATAAGAAACCGAAAAACATCAATGCACGCACAATTCAGGAATGCTACGCAAACTCACAGCAATTCACGATTTGGGGAGCAAAGCTCAACCAGCAACTAACCTTCCTAATAACTCAACAGGAAACTTAACTAACGACTAGAGGTAAAATTTTAACAACCAATTTGAAATTCTACCTGCCACACGAACGTACGAACGAGGCAGCAACTTCGCGATTTCTCTCCAGCCAACCACAGCCTCCTAAAGAGCTATCGAACGATGCACCGCAACAAGGGGAGTCCAAAACCACCACCCTTTCTTCCAACAGATCCGTCAATCGTCGGGAAATCGGGGAAATAAGTTACGGTGAATAGGATCGAACGAGGGTTTCAAAAGAGGAGATAGGAAATGTTGTGTTGAGAAAAAAATGGCTAAGTGTTCAATCTCTACTTAGCATAAATATACACCAGCCAACAACTTAAACAGATTTCACCATCCGCCCAACTTCTGGTACTGCTCAGATCTCTCACTAAGGCAAAAGCCTCTCACCTATGTTCACAGCAACAACGCACATCCAGTTTTGACGTTGCGAAAAAGATCTCTCCACGCTCTTCTAACGCAACCACCAAACGACGTCGTACTCATTAATCCAAACGACGTCGCATAAGAGACATCTAAAATGCTCCAGCGTTCACACAACCATCAGAGTATTAGCAAAATGATGTCGCACCGGTTCAACAGATCTCAGCGCCCCCATCAAATACTAAACAGCCAAGCAAAGTCGGTCAACGCAAAACATTGACATCTGCTCAATACTCTCACCCGCTAGAGGAATCTGAAACCTAGCGCTAAACAACGCTTATTAGCTAAACGATGTCGTTGAGGCATCGAGACACGTCATCACATCTGTCCGAAACGCTACAACAGATCTATCTATTATTGCAGGCTAACGCACCAACCAAATTTCATCTCCAAGCGAGACATCCGAACCTAGAAACGACAGCGTATAGAGGCTCCCGCTATTACAAACAAAACGACATCACAACAGAGACATCTGAAAGGAGTCCCACACAACTGAAACAGATTTCAACAAATGCGCTACATCACCAGCAGTCAACTCCGTGGGGCTAACCAACACGTGGCATTCTCTCACTCTTAGCGCACTATAACTAACTGATCCCTGTGATACGGCGTCGCATCACTCTCGTGCTACACTCAACAGATCTCTCTCGCGCATGAGTAGATCTCTCGTACTAGCGCTACGCCCATACGAAACCATTCCAACTTTACCTAAACGACAACGTTTTACACCCGATAAAGAAACACACGGGCAGACCTCTATACATAATCGCCATCAGATCTCTCCTCTGAACGCTAGCGAGACATCTGAATTGCCACCAAACGACTCGTAATACCTCTCACGCTAACAAAACACGCGATAAATATCCAAGCGCCTAGCACCAACAGATCTCTCCACGAATCTGAACGCTGAACACGAAAATATATGAACTTTCCAGAATTATTCCGAACATGAAATCTGACCCAAAATTATTTACGGAGCCTTCCAACTGAAAGCTGGACAACCATATTTGTTCCACGCACAAACCTGAATTCCTAAAATCCGATTAATCCAACAAATTAATCTTTCTTAAATTTCGGGTCTCACAAATTCAGATCAGAACAGGGTATTTCAGATATGAATAGAGATAAGAGCCGACATCACGTGTGAAGAAGAGAGATTTCAGATTTGACCATGGTCTAGCTAAAGAGACAAAGGGGTTTCAGATCTGAATATATTGTTAAATAAAAGGAGGAAGACTCGTAAAGGAGAGAACTCAGATCTGACAGTTATACAGTTATAAAGAAGTTAAAGAGAGAAGTTACGCAATAGCAAAAAAGAAGTTAGGCTTATATATTTGAGAGCAGATTTCAGATCTCAGTGCCAAAACAGATATTCATTCCAAAGGATTCAACAATCAAGATTCAATCGTATAAAGCCTGTTAGACAAAGTGGATAAAAGAGACTCTGTTCAGAGCTATTTGGAGAATACTTTGCAGGACGAAGATTTGGTCTATTCGATGTTTATCTATTTTGGGTATTAAAGTCAACAAAGCACTGACAACTATATACAGACCTTTGCATAGTATTAATGGATCATTTAATGCATTGATACGATGAAGATATGCAAACAAGGTTTGTTTCTACTGGCTCAATTAATAACCTTTGAGGATGGAGATGTATAAATAGCTGAAGATTTCAAACGGAAAAGCTCTCGTTGAATCTCTCTCTCTCAGAAGTTTTACTCTATCGACTCTCTACAAAACTACCTCTCTGGGATTTTTTCAAAAGCACTTTCGCAAAAATATTTTGAGTCCCAGTCTTCAAAATCTCGAAGAATATTTTCCTTCAGTTCTTATCAGACATAATCTTCGAGATTCACTTCTGGTTTACATCTACAAGTTTCATTGTAAGAGAAACCAGAGTATTTACAGACTCTATTGTATCGCAGTTATTTTAAAATCAGATTTTAGTCTGTAACGAACGTGCTTTCTGAAACAGTTCGAATAATTCATTTGATTGTAATCAACAATGGTATCTACGTAGATTGTGGTTGCTAGGAGTTCACTTGTAGCATGGCTTGAGTGATCGGGTGTCTACAGAAGCTGTACACATCAAATCTTCTAGTGGAACCTTCCTGAAAAGGAAGAAGGGGAGACTTAGGATCTTCAGATCCGAACTTCAACAAACAAACTGTCAACTCTATATTTTATCTACGTGCATCGTATTTATTGTTAACTGTTCACTGTTTAATAGGTTTCTTCCGCACAATATTGTTGACCGAGAAAATAGATTTGGACTGAGAGCCTCAGATATGGCCACTCTGATCTGAGTTAAGTGAGACTTGTAAAAACAGTTTTAAGGTTTCGAAAAAATAAAATCGAAGGAGTTCATTCAACCCCCCCCCCCTTCTGAACTTCTAAGATTATTTTAACTATATTTTTTATTCCATTGATCCTATAAATTGGTATCAAAGCCTGAACTGTCAGTTATTGAACCGTCTAATCTTTGCTTACATATTTAAAAATGTCTACTTCTCAGAATAAAATTCCTATGTTTTTGAAGGAAGAGTATGACAACTGGAAGATCAGGATGCAAGCCCATTTGTCCGCGCAAAATGATGACATGTGGTACGTCATTATAGATCGACCCATAAAGATTATGAAGGCTAATACGGCGATTGCAATTACTGCTGGTGCTTTACAGTGGATTGAGAAAACTCGAATGGAGTATACACCAAGGGATAAGAAGAAGGTGAATCTGGATAATGTGGTGAAGGGCATTATATATAAGACGCTGGATAAAACCATGTTCAGCAAGATAAAGACCTTCGCCACTGCCAAAGAACTCTGGGAGAAATTGACGCAAATCTATGAAGGCAACGACGAAACCAAGGAGAACAAGGTAAATGTTGCCCAGCTGAAGTATGAGTCGATAAAGATGCGAGAGGGAGAGATGATGACGGAGTTTTATGAGATATTTAGTTCTGTTGTGATTGAGCTAACAAGTCTTGGCAAAGAATAATCCAACAGAGAGTTGGCCCTCAAAGTGATGAGAGCACTACCAAGGGAGTGGGATGTAAAGACAATGGCGATGAGAGAGTGTAAGGATCTGAACAAGCTTGAACTACACGATATCTTCGCAAATCTGAAAGCATATGAGTTTGAGCTGGAGACTAGATCTGAGGCTGGACCAGCAACTTCCCAACCAACCAAGGCTCTTGCTGTAACAACATATGAACAGTGCTCACCTAGCAAGACAACAGAGCAATTGAGCAACGACATCATGTCCTTATTCATCAAGAAGTTTGGGAAATTCATGAGAAGAACTCAATACCCTTCTTTCAATTATAACAATGCTCATAAATCTGACAAGATTACTACTTATTTAAATTGTTATAACCGTGGCAGACCAGGGCACTTAGCAGCAGATTGCAACAGGCCCAAGAAAGATGAAAAAAGATCTACAGAGCGATCCAAAGAGAGATCCACAGAAAGAAGGAGAATCAGATCTGATAAGAGGAATCAAAAGAAGAATGACCGAAAGGTTCTTGTTGCTGAGGAAAGCAATAGAAACTAGAATGATTCAGATTCTGATTCAACATCAAGCAGTTCATCTATCGAAAGTGAACTGATGATGAGGTATTTAACTTCTCCAATAGTGAATTTACACGAGAGGACCTCATCAATGCACTCAACGAAATGGTCCATGAGTACCGAAATATATCTCAGACATTCGAGGAGGTCAAAGATGAAAACAGATGTTTGAAAAATAGTTCAGTTGAACCAAGCATTGCTTGGCTTGGGGGTTCTGACAGTTTACGAACATAGTTGAGTAAGCTGAAGATTGAGAATGATCTTTTGAGAACAAATTCCTGTGAGCTCTCATCTGAAAATGATAGATTAAGTAAAGTGATGAGCTCGTGGACTAAGTCTTATGTTTCTTTAGGAAAGCTGCATGAGACCCAGAAGCCATTAAATGATAAATTTGGCTTAGGTTTCAATGTTGGTGAAAGCAGCTCTGGGAAACAAGTACTCAGTCAGATCTGGCCGGTGACAAGTTTAAGAAAATTAATTTTGTCAAAGCCAGTGTGATACACAATGTATGTGAGTCGGTTAAGTACGATGATCAGATCTCATGAAAGCTGAACCATAAGGGCAAAGTGGTATTGGTTATACCAAGCTCGAGAACTCTAAGCCCAGCTGGCTAACGAACAGACTTGAGAAGGACAAAGAGAAAGTTGGACCTAACTTGTCTGTTCCGAACCAGCAAAGGCGTGGTTCAAAGAAGGCCAAATTTGTATGGGTAAAGGTTCAGCCCAAGCAAGATCTGAATGGTCAAAGTGTGAAGCCAAAGCTCAACAGATCACATAATCTTTCTGCACGAACCCTAGTAGATATCCATACTGGGAAAACTGTAAAAGTAATTCAAGTATGGGTCCCGAAAGGGGTAATCCGATCTAGACACAAGTAAAATTGGGTACCAAAAGTTTATTTTCATAATTGCAGGACAACAGGTACAAAGCTTTAGAAGATTCTATCATTTGGTATCTGGATAGTGGATGTGCGAGGCATATAACCGGAAATCCAAAGCTGCTATCAGATCTGACACCACACAAAGGACCTAAAATTGTATTTGGCAACAATTCTCATGGTAACACTGTGGGTAAGGGTTAGCTTACCCAAATCTTTCAATTAATGATATTCTTTTTGTTGAAACTTTGTGCTATAATCTGATTAGTATAAGTCAGCTGTGTGACAATGGTTACATAGTTAACTTTCAAAAGCACACATGCACAATTCAGAATATAGATGGGATGACAGTGTTAGTAGGAAAAATATCGGGGAATACCAACATTGCCAACTGGTCAGAGCATCTGGGATCTGGATAGATTTGCCTAGCAGCTGACTCTTCCAAGAGCTGGCTGTGGCATCAAAAAATGAACCATATAAATTTCAAAACACTTGCCAAATTGAGTAAGCTTGAGTTGGTTTCTGGTATGCCCAAAATAATATTTTCGAAGGACAAGATCTGTTCTAAGTGTCAACTGGGAAATCAAATTCGTTCTACTTTCAAAATGAAAAGCGGTAATCGTTCTTCCAAAAGCTTAGAACTTTTACATGTGGATCTATTTGGTCCCATACCCGTTACAAGCTTAGGGGGAACAAATTACACCCTGCTTGTCTATTGGGGAACCGCGGCGGATCCGGATCATGCCTCCCGGCGAGGCAGCGGAAGAACAAAATTTTGGCCGGGAGACGATCAATACAATTCTATAAACAAATCAATCTATGACATTCATAGGGTGTTTATCGTTGTTTACCTTGCTGGCAACTTGTCAGGCCCCGTTCTAATTACCAACAATTAACACATAATAAGCGCATAATCACGGAAGCTTAAAATCAGGGCTTAAAAATTTTTCGAAATACAAAGGCCTGAACTTCAAATCATTCATTCAAAATATTCGATATTCAAAATAAAAGTTTACTCAACTCGATACAGCAAGTAACCACATAAATCAATTCAAAATACAGATCCCCCAAATACAATAAAACACGGGGCATCCCCCGGTTCAATACATATCATAAGTAAACTGGGACTCAGGGATGCGGGGATCGACCAACTGAACTTCCACTCGGTCCAGCTTGGTTACCTGAAACTCCTGCAAATGGGTAACACAGACCCAAACAACAAAAGCAGGAAAAGAAAATACGAGGTCAAGCCTCAGTACGAAGAGCTATCAAAGCAGAAAACATACAACAAGCTATAATCAATGCTATGAATGCATGAGGGCTATCAAGAAGTCGGATAGCTAGACCAGTCTATCAACTGGCAACTCAAATCAAGCCTCTATACCACACACAGCCAATCAGCCGGTGGAAATCATCGGTCCGTGATCATCGGGGCCCGTCAGCCCATCACAGCTCGGTGGTAGACACTCGAATCCGGTAGTCACCACTCCGACGATAGCGTTGGACTTTTCGGGCACGGCTCAACAGTCGGCCAGTCACAACATGGCACCCACTCAGGTTATCAAATCAAATCTGTCAATTCAGGCTCAATATGTATGCATGATGCCAATCAATATCAATGCTCAATGCATACAATGTATAATACGTGAATCGAAACATATCTCAATCAATTCTAGCATGTAAACTCACGTAAGCCACATAACAGCAGTTCACAACATCGAAGCATAGTCAAGTTCACGCTCAAACTGCTAAGAGCTGCTCAATTCGTACCTTTCTTCTCAATTTACCTAACAGATTTCCTCCTGGCTCAAATCACGCAGCAGGACACTTCCTGGAAGTTGAAATCTGAAAAGACATAGCTAATATCTTAGCTCAATTCTACTGCCCAAAACACTAATCCTACGACCAGAAGCATAATTCAATTCCTACACTTCCACGCAGGCATTAATTACTAAAAACCGAGCTCAACTACAAGAATTGCTCACCCAACAGTTCACGCTTCTCTTTCACAAGCGTATCTGCTGAATCTAAATAGTCATCTGCTGAAATAATAGTCAACACTCCAAAATGTTGACTAACACGCGTCACTACCTCGCTCAATCTCACACTACGCGCGATGTCTACCAGCAGCAACTTCAATTCGTTACCAATACCAGCAGATCTTCAAGCATCACGCTGCCGTCATCTCTGCTGATTCAAAATTCACCAGCACGATCTACAGTAGCCTGCTGATTCCAGTTTCTCCAAAATCAACGCTACACTCAAAAAAAATCCAGCAGGAACTTCATCCCCTTCGCAATTTCCTCAAATCACGCGAGATTAATCCCAATTCAAATCAATTAATCACAAATCTAACTTCTCAATCCTCACATTCTCCCCAACTTAAGAGATTTCGCCCTCGAAATCAAAGGCATACACAGGGAAGAACACAACAAATATGCAAATCAGCATCAAAAATTCGAAACAGCACAAAGGTTTACCTGGAAGTTATGCAATTTCAACATTCAAACAGGTGAGGCCAATCCTGCCTCATCTTCTCTTCAACTTCCCAGGTTGCTTCTTCTCTGCCATGCTTGCTCCATTGGACCATCACCAATGGAATAATCTTGTTCCTCAGTTGTTTCTCCTTCCTATCCAAGATCTGCACTGGATACTCAACATAACTCAAGGCAGAATCCAGCTCGACTTCGTCAGTTCTCAAAACGTGGGACGGATCCGGCTCATATTTTCTCAACATGGACACATGAAACACGTCATGCATCGCTGCTAACTCCTCGGGCAGCCTCAATCTATAAGCCAACTGTCCAATCCGCTCAATAATCTCAAAGGGACCAACGAATCTGGGAGCCAATTTGCCTTTAAATCGAAATCTCATCACGCTCTTGAAAGGAGAAATCTTGAGAAACACACGATCGCCAACCTCAAACTCTAACGGTCGACGTCTTCGGTTCGCATAACTCGAGAAACGATCTTGGGCAGCCTTCATTCTACTCCGGATCAAATCGATTTGATCTTTCATATGCTGAACAAACTCCGGTGTAGAAAGCTGTCTCTCACCAACTTCTTCCAACAAATCGGGATCTGCACTTTCGACCCATACAAAGCTTCAAACGGAGCCATTCCAATAGTGACTTGGTAGCTTAAAACAATTCACAACTAAGGAAGGAAAAACAACAAAAACTACAGCTACGGGAAAAACATAGCCTAACAGCTACTCAAACAGATGCGGCCACTCGCGCTGCATCTTCTCTTCCAGCTCCCAAGTAGCTTCTTCCCTACCATGCTTGCTCCATTGCACCATTACTAAAGGAATGGTTTTATTTCTCAATTGCTTCTCTTTTCTGCTAAGGATCTGCAAAGGATACTCCTGATAGCTCAAAGACTGATCTAGCTCTACCTCGTCAGTTCCAAGCACATGAGACGGATCTGGCTCGTACTTCCTCAACATCGACACATGAAACACATCGTGAAGAGAGGACAATTCAGATGGCAACAATAATCGGTATGCTAAAGGGCCAATTCTCTCGACAATCACATACGGACCAACGTAACGAGGGGCTAATTTTCCTTTGCGTCCAAAGCGCATCACACTGCGAAACGGAGAAACTTTGAGAAATACACGATCACCAACCTGAAACTCAAGAGGTCGACGCCTCTATTCGCATAACTGGCTTGGCGATCCTGGGCAGCTTTCATCCGCTGTCTAATAAGATCTACATGATCTTTCATTTGCTGCACAAAGTCGGGGGCAGATAGCTGCTTCTCCCCCAATTCTTCCCAACACACTGGCGATCTGCACTTGCGGCCGTACAAAGCCTCGAAAGGCGCCATGCCAATCGTCACTTGGTAGCTGTTATTATACGAAAACTCGACCAAAGACAACGCGTCTTGCCAACTACCTCCGAAATCCAACACAACAGCACGTAACATATCCTCCAATGTCTGAATAGTTCGCTCAGATTGGCCATCTGTCTGGGGATGATACGCGGTACTCATAGCCAATCTAGTGCCCAAGGCTGTCTGTAAACTCTTCCAAAACCTGGAAGTGAGCCTCGGATCTCGGTCAGACACGATTGAAACAGGCACACCGTGCAATCTAACAACAAAATCAACGTACAGTTTCGCCATCTTCTTCAACGGGAAGGTCATCCCATAGGGAATGAAGTGTGCAGACTTAGACAAACGGTCTACAACTACCCAACAATCGCCGATCAGATCAGACCGATCGACTCAGTTTCCAAAACTGAATACTATGATCTGAAAAACCATTTTTCAGAACCCCAGTGCAAAATGACCGTTTTGCCTCTCAACAGCGGGAAATCACTATTTGACCCCTGTTGACTTTTAGGAAGTCGCACTCCCCAAAATCCTCTTCTCATGCTCAACACATTGAGCTGAGTATCCGTGCGGGAATCTTGAATCCAGTACTTGTGTGACCCTAAATGGTTCAGGGATACAGCTAGCCGTGGGCCCACAACCATTGTGACTCCGGAATCACAATTCCAGACTTGCTCATCGGATCATGGTAAGAGCGTCTAGCAACATCGCCCCATGATCCCCTAGGTATCACTGATAGTGCCTGCAAGAACCATTTGGTCGTGGTTAGCGTACAGTACGGTCCTTTCAATCCATATATCCCGATCAGATCAACGATCATTGGTAAATCGAGAGTCGCTATAGATCCGATAGCTATGCATACATCTTGGAGATCGAATAGTAACATCGCGAGTGTAACTAGGTAAACACATTTACCTAAAATACTTCTAGTACTCTGGCCAGAGATTTATACACTATTATCCCCTCAGATAGCATAGGATATCCACGCATGTCTGCGAGCGGTGAATCCTCGACAACGATGCATCGACTCCTACATGCATCGTGGTCTCACCCAATCCCGCCGCCTGATGACCCCAAGTGAGTCGGCAAACGAGTCAAAGTGAGACGCCTATCATGTAGAGTCTCAATGACGTTTCGAGTCGTGAGGACTAATCAGTACAACCAAGACCTCGGACTTATCCACTCGACAAATGGTAACCACTTGGAAAGTCGGAACGAGGGTAGTTCGATAGATCACCATGTCACTATCTATCTGCATTCTCAGAACATCACAATGTTCCCTACCAATGAAACATGGTACTTCGCATTGCAGATACTAGTTCTAGCTCGGGCGGCCTTATCCTCATTTTGACGGCCCAATCGACTATGAACATGTTCAGAAAACACAGTGACTATTAGATGTCTTTACTCAACACAATTGTTAATCATCATACAACACAATGAAAGTAAAGAATGCCAAATGAATAAATGCGAATATCATATATAAAGATTGTTTCATACAAGAGTCTATAAACCCACACGCCACAAGTTGGCTAGTTGGGCATCTACTCTAACAATCTCCCACTTGCCCTAAAGCCAACTACTCATCAGACGTAGTCCCATTGTTTCGCGATGTTTTTCAAAAAACGGTCCAGGCAAGGGCTTCGTAAGTGGATCAGCAACGTTGTCCGTAGAGGTGACTCTCTCAACTGCTATGTCACCTCTAGCCACAATATCCCGGATTATGTGGTATTTCCTCAGTATGTGTTTGGATCTTTGGTGAGACCTAGGCTCCTTTGCTTGCGCAACGGCACCCGTGTTGTCGCAGTACATCGGGACTGGACCAACTCCATTAGGAATGACGCCCAACTCTTGGACGAAATTCCTTATCCAAACGGCCTCCTTAGCAGCAGCTGATGCTGCGATGTACTCAGCCTCAGTGGTGAATCCGCGACGGTGTCATGCTAGAAACTCTTCCAAGAGACAGCACCACCATTGAGCATGAATACAAATCCAGAGGTAGATTTCGAATCATCCACGTCACACTGGAAGCTAGAATCAGTGTAGCCTTCCAGTTTTGACACTCAGATCATATGCGACATCCGGTCTAGTCGAGATCATGCCATACATAATGCTACCTATTGCCGAGGCATATGGCACACGTGTCATACTCTCTATCTCCTCATCAGTCTTCGGACACATAGACTTAGATAGAGTGACCCCGTGGCACATAGGTAGGTGTCCTCTCTTGGACTCTTCCATAGAGAACCTCTTAAGTATGGTATCGATGTAGGTAGCTTGGGTGAGTCCGAGCATCCATTTTGATCTATCCCGATAGATCTGTATTCCAAGTATATAGGATGCTTCACCCATGTCCTTCATCGAAAATCTACTAGACAACCAGACTTTAGTTGACTGCAGCATTCCTACATCATTCCCAATGAGTAGAATGTCATCAACATAAAGTACGAGAAATGTCACAGCACTTTTAACTACCTTCTTATATACACAAGGCTCCTCGGGATTCTTGATGAAACCAAATTCCCTAATTGTTTCATCGAATCTCAGGTTCCAACTTCGCGATGCTTGTTTGAGACCGTAGATCGATCTCTGAAGCTTTCATACCTTATGCTCGCTTCCAACAGATGTGAAACCCTCAGGCTGCGTCATATAGGTCTCTTCCTTAATGTTTCCATTAAGGAACGTAGTTTTCACATCCATTTGCCATATCTCATAGTCGTACCATGCGGCTATGGCTAACAAGATTCTAATTGACTTGAACATTGCGACTGGCGAGAAGGTTTCATCATAGTCAACACCTTGCCTTTGAGTGTAACCTTTCGCGACCAGTCGTGCCTTGTAGGTCATTACCTTACCATCAGGCCCAAGTTTCCTCTTGTATACCCATTTACACCCAATAGGAACAATTCCTTCGGGAGGGTTAACAAGAGTCCAAACTTGGTTAGCATGCATTGAGTCAAACTCAGACTGCATTGCTTCAAGCCACAAATTAGAATCAGCATCGGAAATTGCCTCCTTGAAAGTTCTTGGATCAGATCCAATAACTTGATCACCTTGATCATACTCAAGGAGAAAACCATATCTCTCAGGAGCCCTAGGAACCCTTTAGGATCTCCTAGGTGCGACCATTTCTGGGATTGGCTCTGTAGGTACAGGAGATTCACTTGGTACTTCAGTTGGTTCACGAACCTCTTCGAGTTCTACTATTCTGCCCTTTCTATCGAGTAGAAATTCCCTTTCCATAAAGGTGGCATTCCTAGAGACAAACAATTTTGTTTCGCTCGGATAGTAGAAGTAGTATCCAATGGAATTCTTTGGATACCCAATGAAGTAGCATAAGATGGATCTCGTATCCAGCTTATCTCCCACTGTCTGCTTCACGTAAGCAGGACATCCCCAAATCCTCATGTATGAGTACTTGGGTGTTTTGCCCATCCATATCTCATATGGGGTCTTATCCACTGCCTTGGTGTGGAAATTGTTCAACAACATTACCGCCGTTTCGAGCGCATAGCCCCAAAACGAGGTAGGAAGTTCAGTGAAGCTCATCATAGATCGAACCATGTCCAACAAGGTCCGATTACGACTCTCCGCTACACCATTGAGCTGTGGTGTGGCCGGAGGGGTCCACTGTGCGAGAATCTCATTCTCTTTTAGATAGTATTGAAATTCAGCACTCAAGTATTCACCACCTCGATCGGATCGAAGTGCTTTAATACTTTTGCCTAGTTGATTTTCTACTTCAGCCTTGAATTCTTTGAACCTTTCAAAGGATTCAGACTTGTGCTTCATTAAGTACAAGTACCCATACCTAGAGTAATCGTCGGTGAAGGTGATTAAGTATGTGTGACCGTATTTAGTACCAATACTAAATGGACCGCACACATCAGTATGGATCAAATCCAATAGGCCTTGAGCACGCTCACCCTTGCCCTTGAAGGGTTGCTTAGTCATCTTTCCCTTAAGACAAGACTCACAAGTCGGTAGGGAGTTAATGTCTGACATATCAAACATGTCACTCCTAACTAACTTGTTCATCCTACTTAGAGAAATATGACCTAGCCTAGCGTGCCAAAGTTGTGCTGGGTTCAAGTTATCGTGTTTCCGTTTAATCGTTGTTGTATGTGCTTCGACATCGCGAGTTGGAACGTCTTTTAATTTTAAGGTGTATAAATCGTTTTCGCGTTCCCCAATTCCAATTAAACATTCATTCTTGTAAATATTGCAAATCGAATTAGCAAACATACAAGATATCCATCACTATCAAGTATAGAAACAGAAATAATGTTCTTTATTAATTCGGGAACAAATAAAACGTTTCTCAACAACAACTTAAAATCAGAAGACAGAAATAAATAAACATCTCCTATAGCTACTGCAGCAACTCTTGCTCCATTGCCAAGCCTCAAGTGGGTCTCACCCTCTCTAAGACGTCGGCTTATTGTCATCACCTCCAAATCATTGCACATATGAGATCCACATCCGGTATCAAGTACCCAAGAAGTCGAATTAAGAGACATATTTATTTCAATATAGAACATACCTTTCGCAGTTCGCAACTGCTCGAGGTACTCCTTGCAGTTCCTCCTCCAATGCCCAGCCTTGTGGCAGTGGTGGCAAACATCCTCAGATTTGTTCGGTTTTGAAGCCTTTGCCTTTGGCTTCTTGGCGGATTTTTCCTCCTTCGCAGGAGCAGAACGCTTCTTGCTCTTGCGTCTGGGTCCCTTCTTCGCAGAGGAAGAAGAACCCAGAAGGAGGACGGGTTTGTCCTTCTTTATGGTCCCTTCAAACACTACAAGCATGTTAACCACCTCTTCAAGGGTGGCTGCCAGTATGTTCTTGTTGAAGTTGACCACAAAGGGGTCAAATGCAGTAGGCAGTGAGAGGAGAAGTACATCCACCGACAGCTCGTGTGGAAGTGCGATATCAAGGCCCCACAGCTTTTCAACGAGCCCAATCATACGAACCCCATGCTCGCGGACCGAAGTCCCATCGCGCATGCGGCTTGTCATAAGCTCCTTGACAGCCGTGAACCTCTCATGTCGAGATTTCTCCGCGTACAGCTCTTTGAGATGAAAAAATATGTCAGCAGCATACTTCGTCTTCTCAAAACGCCGTTGCATTTCATTGGACATCGATGCCATCACATAGCACCGAGCTTTAACCTCGTCGTCCCACCATTGTTTAAGCGTTACCAGCTCCTCATGGCTGATATCGGTAGGGGCTTCCTTCGGAGGACTCTTCTCTATCGCATAAATAAGTTTCTCCGAAGCCAATACAAGATTGAGGTTGCGGAGCCAGTCTTGGTAGTTCAGACCGGTGAACCTGTTGCTATCCATTATAGCAGCGAGCGGGTTTTTCATCGAAACCATTTTATAATGCAGTAATAATGAAAAGGAAAGCAGACATAAATCACTAACTATATATAAAATAATCGCTAAGACATAAAACAAGGTCGTTAAGTTTTATGAATTACCCTCCCACTATTTTAATGATTTAACCACCCTCTAATGAAATCGAGAAAACAGGTTTCTTTAGTGGGTATACGGAGCCCAATCAAGCGATCATGGACCCGAATAATATCAGCCATCCATGACCCCCAAAAGGTAGTTTCCGATTGCAACTGGTGCAACCTCCATGTATTCACCTCATGTCCAGTAAGGGCCAATAATATGACGCCGTTTACTATCACGTGTCAAGATGACCCATCAATGTTGAGTCGTGAAAGACGGTCCCCTTAACGTCCCCAATAATATAAGCCAACGTTAAAGGGAGTTCCAAACGAACTCACAACGATTGTCAATGGCGTGGACAGCTTTCCGGCATACATGACCCCCTCAATAATATGAGCCGGGCCATGTATACGGGTAGCATCGACGTGCACCCATTGTTGATTGAAGGTAGGGAAATTTAAACAAATTTAAATTCCCTTTAGTTTATCGAATAAACATTTATCTTGATATTAGTTTTAAATCATATTTAAAACGAGGGATTTTAATTTTTTGAATATTTGGTCTCATGCATTTATTTTAAATCAAATTTAAAATATGCAACATGCGGATTCAACTAACTATATATATCAATATATATATAATTATTGGGATGATCGATCGCGAGAGCTATGCGGTCCGTGGTTGCCAGCCACGGACCTGGGTCCAATCCTAGGGGTAATGCAATATGCAATGCAATCCTATTACAATGCTTCCGGTTTTACAGATCTTCGGTCTTCAATATCCTTGATCTTCATCGACCATCGTCTTCGGATGTCCTCCCACTAAATCTACTAATTTTACATTTAAATTTACCATGACATACAAGGGATACATTTATCAAGGGGTGGAAACGGGCCACAAACAGGCCCACTTTAAATGATAATCAAAATATTTACAAACCGAATCATAAAAACCTATCGCATACACCTAACAAATTGGGCACGGCTCTCGATCATCCCAATCATGCAATTAATCAAAATATTTATCAAGGGGTGGAAACGGGCCACAAACAGGCCCACTTTAAATGATAATCAAAATATTTACAAACCGAATCATAAAAACCTATCGCATACACCTAACAAATTGGGCACGGCTCTCGATCATCCCAATCATGCAATTAATCAAATTAACATGCATAAATTAAATAATCCAATTATTTATCGTAAAATCATATTTTAATCATAAAATCGCATTTTATAATAAAATCGTATTTTGTCGATAAAATCAAATTTTAATCAACAAAATCATATTTCATTATAAAATCATATTATACAATTAAAATCACATTTTGCTAATTTTAATTATATCATATTGGGCTTAAAACAATTTTAGGCCCAAAAATCTCAAAATTTCAAAATCGACTAAAATGGGCCCGATATCGAATACCGGCCCGAAAACTTCACGGGCTGCTCGGGACAGGCCCGAACAAAACCCTAGAAGAATTCAGCCGTCCGACATCGCCGGAGCTTCGCCGGACGTCGGCCGCCGGCGGCGGCCGCCACCCACGAAATTCGCGTGCGGCTGCCGCGCAACGTCGCGCCAAGCGCGACGCACGGCAGCGTGCAACGTCGCGCGCCCAATGATCATCGTCGACCGCCGTGCAGCACAACCAGTGCACGACGTCCAGCCATCGAGCGGCCGATCTTTGTGCGCCATCGTGCGGCAAGCGCACGGCGCAGCGGTAGGCGCGCATCATCGCGCATGTTGCGCTCAACAGCCATCGGCCAGCCTCCGATCAGCGCAACAATTTGAGCGCAAGTCTTGATCGTCGGCCACCTACTGGTTGCGCAACAAGTGCGCGGGCAACGACCACCGATCGTGTAAGCACTGCACGAGGCAGCGCCCAGCGAACGCCCATGGATGCATGGCCAGCGCGCATGTACCGCGCGCATTTATGCGCGCGGTGGGGCGCCACGGCGTTTCCAGCCAAAATTTTGATTTTTTTTAAGAAAAATCGAGAAATTAGATACAATATGGCATAGTTGTATTGATCAGATCCGAACCCTGGCTCTGATACCACTGTTGGGGAACCTCGGGGGATCCGGATCACGCCTCCCCGCGAGGCAGGGGAAGAACAAAATTTTGGCCGCGAGACGATCAATACAATTCTATAAACAAATCAATCTATGACATTCATAGGGTGTTTATCATTGATTACCTTGCTGGCAACTCGTGCCTGGCTCCGACCAGTTTCGCAAGGAAACCGGCACTTCAAGGTAGACGGCGGTAGATAACGTCAATCAGGTCCACGACCGGATACGAGACTCCTTCGTCAGCCTGCACTAGAAGGCCTGACGAGATCGGCGCGGACGGATTCTCCTCGAAAGATTGGCCGGAACAATTTCCGACGAACGGCGGCGGCGGCGGCGGCGTGAGGAGAGGAAGGGAGGCGGCGCTTTTTGCTTTAGGGTTAGGGAACATATCAACATTATGCACAATAATAACAAAACCAGTAGCATACACCATATAACACACGACAAACCCAAAACATAGCCTCAGCAGGCAACAACACAGGGCAGCCAACAGCTAGCCATCTCGCAAATATCCAAGCCATCACCATGCTGGAATTTATAAGCTCAAATCCGTACCTTCTACTGAGCACAATAACCCTGCTAGAAATCCCGAAGACTCTGGTAAAAGCTTGCTAAACAATAAGCGTATAACTCAGGGATCTAACAGAAAATCACGGCTGGGAGCTACACTCAACCAACACTGTTTCCCACTACCACAACTGCGCAAGAAGCTTAAAACAAAGCTAGAAAACAAGATCTCAACGCGAGGAATGAAGTTCTACCTGCTACTACAAAATTCACGAACTGGCAGCAACTTCTCGTTCCTCAACTATCCAATTTCAGCTTCTAAAACTGGTACGAAAAGGAAGAGCTTCACGAGAGGAGTCCAACACTACCTCAATTGCCCAAAACAACGGCCGGAATCGACGGGAATCTACCGGAGAAGCTCACGGTGAACAGTAATGAGGGTTGAGAAAAACAGAGAACGAGAGGCTGGAAAAATATTCTAAGTGTGGGATTTTTGTATCTCAACTCAAAGACCAAGTCTTTTAAATATATAAATCCCGCCTCTGCTGAAATCTTCAAAACAGCTCACCGACAAAAATCAGCAGATACAACGAAATCTCAAATCATCAGGACAACAATTCAGCAGACACATTTCTTCACAACGAACCTGCTGCTTCCAGCAGCAACAATAGTGAACGCCTTCTAACACAATCCAAAACGGCGTCGCAGCGACTAACCCAAACGACGTCGCATAGCGCAAGTCAGCAGAGCTACCATCAGCTGGTCTCTCAAACCATCTGCTGATTAGAGTCAACGAATTGCAAAGATCTTTGCTGCTGGTCGCACGCGCAACTCCAAAACGCAGCGTTGCCACTTACTCAAACGACGTCGCTCCACAGACGTTAGCAAAACCAGCAGAAGCATTTTACCCAAAACCAATCATCTGCTGAAACTCCTAGCAATAGCTAAACGACGACGTACCCTCCTCGCGCTACAGGAAAGTTGACTCGCGTTGAAATCGACATCTGCTGATCAACCAGCAGGAACATACACGCGATCTACTAGCTGGTACCAGTCGCAACATCACAACGACGTCGCGCCAACTAAATTAAACGCAGTCGTTTTGCCCTCAACGCAAATATACTAACACACCTGCTGATCACAACACACGCGTAACCAACCCTCACGAAACGACAGCGTTTCAGGAATCTCGCGCTAAAACGCGCTTATGCTGATTTTCATCATCGACCAGCAGCTAACTATAAACATCAGCTGACACACCAACCAGCAGGTACCTCTAATATGCGAAAATTACAAAATCTCCAGAATTGTTCAACACACGAAATGGAACCCGAAACTGCAACTCAAACACCCAGAAAAGAGATCTAAAACCTCTATATATATATATAGATTCATTCCAACGTTACAATCGAAATTACAAATCCAGGTCTCACATTTCTCCCCCACTAAAAAGGATCCTCGACAACGATGCATCGACTCCTACATGCATCGGGGTCTCACCCAATCCCGCCGCCTGATGACCCCAAGTGAGTCGGCAAACGAGTCAAAGTGAGACGCCTATCATGTAGAGTCTCAATGACGTTTCGAGTCGTGACGACTAATCAGTACAACCAAGACCTCGGACTTATCCACTCGACAAATGGTAACCACTTGGAAAGTCGGAACGAGGGTAGTTCGATAGATCACCAGGTCACTATCTATCTGCATGCTCAGAACATCACAATGTTCCCTACCAATGAAACATGGTACTTCGCATCGCAGATACTAGTCTCTAGCTCGGGTGGCCTTATCCTCATTTTGACGGCCCAATCGACTAGGAACATGTTCAGAATATACAGTGACTATTAGATGTGTTTCATGATAGCCGTCATACCCACTATCACATCTAACATACACTTTAGCATATTCTAGGTCTTTACTCAACGCAATTGTTAATCATCATACAACACAATGAAAGTAAAGAATGTCATATAAATAAATGCGAATATCATATATAAAGATTGTTTCATACAAGAGTCTATAAACCCACACGCCACAAGTTGGCTAGTTGGGCATCTACTCTAACATTGTCGTTGACGATTTTACAAAATTATACATGGGTGTTGTTTTTAAAATCGAAAGGTCAGACTGCTGAGCAGTTGATAAAGCTTTTAAAACGTTTACAAAATGACAAATCTTGTATTGTCAACAGGATAAGGAGTGATACAGGTACTGAGTTTTTAAATCATAAGCTATCCTCTTATCCGGAAGACATTGGAATTAAGCATGAGCTTTCAGCAGCTAGAACTCCTCAGCAGAACAGGTTAGCTGAGAGGAGAAACCATACTTTAAAAGAAGCTGCTCGATCTATGATTGCATATTCCAGTTTTTCTCAAAATTCTGGGCCGAAACAATTAACACAGCTTGCTACACTCAAAACTGATCTATGATTAACAAGATTCATGGTGTAACCCCATATAAGATCTGGAGTGGCAAGAAACCTGATATATCTTATTTCTGGGTGTTTGGATGCAGATGTTTCATCATAATAATGGAAAAAAGCATCTAACAGCCTTTGATGTCAAATCTGATGTAGATTTGTTTCTTGGATACTCAGCTGTGAGCAAGTCATACAGATTATTTAACAACCAGAGCTTGACAAATTAAGCATGAGCTTTCAGCAGCTAGAACTCCTCAGCAGAACAGGTTAGCTGAGAGGAGAAACCATACTTTAAAAGAAGCTGCTCGATCTATGATTGCATATTCCAGTTTTTCTCAAAATTCTGGGCCGAAACAATTAACACAGCTTGCTACACTCAAAACTGATCTATGATTAACAAGATTCATGGTGTAACCCCATATAAGATCTGGAGTGGCAAGAAACCTGATATATCTTATTTCAGGGTGTTTGGATGCAGATGTTTCATTCATAATAATGGTAAAAAGCATCTAAAAGCTTTCGATGCAAAATCTGATGCAGGTATTTTCCTTGGATACTCAACCGTGAGCGAAGCCTACAGAGTATTTAACAACCGGAGCTTTACGGTTGAAGAATCAGCTCACGTGGTTTTTTACGAAACCAGCTTTCATTCCAACTCAGCTGCGAGCCTAAATGACTTGTGTTCACGTCTGGAGTCAACCAGATTTGACGATTAGACTGATGACGTGGCACAGATTCAATATTTAGCTGAGATACAACCAGCTCTGGACACACCACACGATAATGCGCAAGTAGATCTGACAGGTAACATTGAGGTCATTGATTTGACTATTGCTGACCCTGTACAGGAACGATCTCAACTAGCGCGCCAACTACCAGTGCTGAACCAACTACTGTCCAAGTGGATACATAAGAAGATCCTACAGTACATCTATTGATATCTAGACCAACTTCAGATGCTCAAGCTATCAACGAATCTCATCAATTAGTATCTGGTTCATATCCGAAACAAAGTTCATATCAATTGGTGTCAGACTACCAAGATCAAGCTATTCAGCCAGACATCCAAGCAGAACAAGGGGCAAATCCAATCGGATCATATCTTAGGTGGAATAGAAATCATCCACCCGAGCAGATCATAGGTAACATTCACTCTCCTGTTCGCACAAGAGGACAAATAATGCATGAGTAATTCAATTCAGCATTCATATCTCATATAGAACCAAAGCTGATAGAATAAGCCTTAGCAGACCCGAGCTGGATAGATGTTGTGCAAGATGAACTTAGCCAATTAAAATAAATAATGTATGGCAATTAGTTCCTCGAACTACTAATTATTCAGTGATAGGAACTAAATGAGTCTTTAGGAACAAGCTGAGTGAGGATGTTGTAGTAGTTAGAAATAAGGCTACACTGGTAGCTTCCTGACTTTAGACAACTAGAAGGAATGATTTCGATGAGACCTTGATCCAGTATCTAGAATAGAAGCCATTCGCATGTTTCTTGCATATGCCGCATATAAAGATTTCAAAGTCTTTCAAATGGATGTAAAGAGTGCCTTTATTAATGGCATCTTAACAGAGGAAGTGTATGTTGCACAACCTCCTGGCTTCGTGAATCATACATATCCAGATCACGTATATAAACTGGATAAAGCTCTATATGGGTTGAAGCAAGCACCCATAGCTTGGTATGACACACTATCAAAATTTTTGAACCAGCATGATTTTGTTATAGGCACAGTTGATAAGACTTTATTTAAATTTGTCAAGAATGATCATGTTCAGTTAGTACAGATCTATATTGATGATATTATCTTTGGGTCAACTAACCCCAAACTGTGCGAAAAGTTTTCTAAGTTAATGCAGGATAAGTTCGAGATGAGCATGATGGGAAAGCTGATGTTCTTTCTAGGTTTACAAGTCAGACAACTTGAGAATGGGATCTTCATCATCAATCAAGCTAAATACACGAAAGCTGCTGTAGACGTTTGGCATGGAAAATGTTTAGAAGCAGCTACCCCGATGAGTGCTTCAATCAAACTGGATAAAGACGAATCTGGAACTGCAATTGAGGTATCATTGTATTGAGGCATTATTGGCTCTCTACTTTACCTAACTGCTAGCATACCAGAAATCATGTTTTGCTGTCTGTATGTGTGCTAGATTCCGAGCTGAGCCAAAATAGTCGCATTACATTTCAGTGCAAAGGTTTTTAAAATATTTAAAAGGAACTTCCAATGTGGGTCTTTGGTATCCCAAAGACTCCAGTTTTCAACTAATAGGTTATAGTAATGCAGATTACGCAGGATGTAGAATCGATAGGCTAAGCACAAGTGGTACATGTCAATTCTTGGGAGATCGACTGATTTCCTGGTTTAGTAACAAACAGACTTCAATTTTTACGTCCACAGCTGAAGCAGAGTATTTAGCGGCTGGAAGCTGCAATGCTCAGATCTTATGGATTCAACACCAGCTCAAGGACTATTGCATTGATGCTTCTGAAGCTCCTATTTCCTGTGACAATACCAGTGACATCGCAATAACCCAGAATCTTGTGCTGCATTCGAGAACAAAGCACATAGATATCAGGCATCACTTCATAAAACAGCACTTACTCTAGAAGGACATCCGGCTGGACTATGTGTCGATAGATCAGCAAGTTTCTGATATCTTCACAAAGCCTCTACCAGACGCTAAGTTTTTGTATTTTCGAAACATTCTTGGTCTCTTAGAATTGCCTTGATCTGTCTTTGCGCTAGCAATGTTGCAGGTTGAACAGCTTTTGTTTATTTCAGATCTGAGTCTTCTGTTCAGGGGGAACGAGGAGAACTTCATATTTGGTAAACCATTGCGTTGGGAGAACCTCAGCTTTAGCAGGAACAACAGATCTGAGTTAATAAGTGATTAGTCAGCTGAATGTGTGAGATCTGAATCTATTCAGATTATATACAGTTGATGCTTATATGTAATTAGATCTGATAGTACCCCAGCTGATAGAATAAAAATATCAACAGCTGTGACGTATTTAACAAATGGCGTTTCTTTTTACTTTTTCACCCTAGTGGTTAATATTCAAAATCATTTCAAAATTTTTTCAAAATCTGATCACGCCGTCGGATGATTGACACGTGTGTTGTCATCTTGCAAAACGTCACTTCATCACTATAAACACGTAACGTTTCATATTCCTTTCTCTTATATACGCCTTTTCGATTATCTTTAACTATTACGTTGCACAAAAATTATTGTCGTGCTATCTTGTTTTCAGTGTTTTCTTATTGCAGATTATCTATCTTTTCAATGTTTTCTTCGTTCGTTTAACCTACATCCATGTCCGCTTCATTGATTGCAAACGCTCTTCAAGTGAACTTTGACTCAGTGCTGACTTTTCCTGAGGAGGGCATGGTTAAGATGTTCAAAGCCCTAGAATCTACTTGTCTTTGTGGTTTTTTGGGATGCTCCTCTGTGCTGTATGAACAAGACTTGAAACATTTCTTTAGCGCTACCGTTGTTAGGGAAAATGAAGTTATTAGTGCCGTTCAGGGCAAGTTTTTTGGGAATATCTGAGGAGCAGTTTGCCGGTGCGTTTGGGTCACCGACTGCAGAGTTGACAGATATGATGAAGTACCGAAGGATTTGGTTTATGATGAAGGCGATATTTTCTTCTTCTGGTGAGCCAGTTAAGACCTATTGCAAGAAGAGGGAAATGAAGTTTGAATTTCGCTTGCTGAATGATATCTTGGCGAATCTGTTACTGTCAAGGCTGGGTCCTTCGACATTGTTACTCATGAGAGATTTCTTCTGATGACGGCCATTCACTTTGGCCTGAAAATCAACTGGAGCAATATTATGTTCGATATTCTTAAATAAATGGTGACCAAGCCAAGGGCTTTGAAGCTCAGATTTGTGTTTTGTTGAAGGGTGCTCCAAATCTGACTCTGGGGGAGGCGAATACCTTTCCACCACTGAAGATTCTTACAGTGAAGAGTGTTGGAACGTACGTTGCCAAGAACAAAAATATCACTGCTGACGAGGATGAGCAAGTGGAGAAAGTGGTTAAGAAGGCTGTAGCTAAGAGGATACCAGCTCCTGCTGTTGCTGAGCCTGCTGCTAAGAAGAAGAGGACTACTGTGGGGAGAGCTGCTCCCACAGAAAAGGACTTGTTGATTGTACCAGTGGTACAAAATCCGGAACCCATATCTTTTGTACCAGCTGCGACCCCTCGCGCTCAATGACGTTGTGTACCGAAGAGACAATTGGTGTTGCAAGAGGAGTCTGATGATCAAAATGTTGAAAATATTATCAAACAGGTGATTATGGAGAGCAGGATAGATGTTTCATCTATCACTAATTATGGTGAAGACAGCAGTCTGAAGGTGTTATCCAATGAAGAAGGACCTCTGTTTGAGAAGGAGAAGGAGAAGGAGAAGGCGAAGGAAAAGAGTGTTGCGAAGATGATTGACTCTACAGACACAGAGCCCTTGGGCAAGGTTCTGGAGCTTACAGAGACATTCAAGTCTGATGAAGAGTCTATGTATATTGATGATCATCCGGCACAGATTCCTGAAGATATGATGTTGCGATCTATTACCGCTGCAAAGCCTACCAAGATAAAATTTGGATACGGTATTCAGATCAAGGAAAGGGACTGGTACAAGGCCAGCCTTCCACAGATTATGTTGCAGACAAGGGGAGGGCGCCCCTTGTAGAGAAAGATGAAATTAAAGAGCATCCGTCCCGAGAGATGTTTACTTTGATTTTTGCAAATATTGAGTTCCTTGTACAAATACGGGAGAAAGTTATAGAGGAAATTGTTTCGTTCTGTCATTCATTAACTCTACGCCAATTGGCAGTTTTGGAGTTAGTTTCGGATATTTCCGCTAAGGAAAACAGATTTTGGCATGGGTAGAGAAAGACTTTGCAATCAGCTGCTCAGAGGCGCATGTACATAATATCGAAGTATAGGAAAAGGCTGTTAAGAAAATTTTTGGAAGCGAGGCACCAAATTTTTAATCCGGCACTCCCACTACCGCAATATATCTTCAAGTCTTGGATATGCTCTCAAACTCTCATCGCCTTTCATTGAAAAACTTGCTGAAGAAGATGAGAGAGCACCGACTGGAGTGGACACAGTTGTGTAGATAAAAACTACATGCTGGATAAGAAGACTAATCTTAATCGACGGGTCTTGGACAGTTATAGTGGGCACAGATCGATGGATAAGTGAGTGCATGCCAACTACTTCTGGCGAGCAGTAGAAGCTGTCACAGAGGCCATTTGTTGATGCATTCGCCCCTATCTACATATTTATTGAGCTGGTCCAAGATCTTGACTCTCGACAGCCTTAATCCGGATTGGTTATGACGCGTTGGGAAGACAATTGTGTAGATATTGTACAGTTTTCGTTTTTTGGACATCTTATACCTGTTGGCACATACAATCTTTGTACAGATATAGTTGTGGTAGGACCATTTGTGGATAGAAGTGCAGTTCCGAAAAGAATTATGTCAGGATCAAGCGTTTACCACTAGGCCAAAAGCTATAGCTGTTAGCCAAGGTACAACTTTATTTCCTTATAATGTGATAGCGCAGAGTGCACCTATTATGTGCGTTAGGGTTGGGCTGTTAGGCCCATGAGTCAGGGGATGTGCGTGTCTAACTGCTTGTGCTGTCTAAATTCCCTTTAGAGATCATTATTACTCCCTTTCCCACCGGTTAAGATCTGGCATCACACTTTTACAGCCCACATGGCCAACCAGATCAAGCGGCGCAACGTTAGCAGCTTGACGTACGAGAAATTCCCAGGCGGGCACCCATCCCAGTACTGTTCTCACCCTTGCACGCTTAACTCAACAATCCCATCCCCCCAAGAAGTATAGAAAATGCTTCTTGGGAGACTCGAACCCCTGACCTTGCTCTGATACCAATTGTCAGGATCAAGCGCTTACCACTAGGCCAAAAGCTATAGCTGTTAGCCAAGGTACAACTTTATTTCCTTATAATGTGGTAGCGCAGAGTGCACCTATTATGTGCGTTAGGGGTTGGGCTGTTAGGCCCATGAGTCAGGGGATGTGCGTGTCTAACTGCTGGTGCTGTATCATTTCCCTTAGAGATCAGTCTTACCCTTCCCCTGCCGCCGGCCCAATCCCCAGCAGAGATAGTATTACCCGTTAAGATCTGGCATCACACTTTTACAGCCCACATGGCCAACCAGATCAAGCGGCGCAACGTCAGCAGCTTGACGTACGAGAACTTCCCAGGAGGTCACCCATCCCATTACTGCTCTCACCCTTGCATGCTTAACTCAACAAATTATTAATGATGTTCAGCACCGTATACAATTTGAAGGCTTTTGTGATTTCTTTGTACAGCACGTAGTTCAGAAATTTCTTCGAATTCTAGTTCAGATAGTGTTGACTCTATCAGAATTCCAACGCCAGAAGCGATTCCAGCCAATCTGAGTCCTTCAAAATCTAGTTCCTTCAGTGATTCTCCTATGCATTTCACCGTTGATGATATTTCTGAGATCTCATCTTTCGATGAAGTTCTTCCGGTCGAAGAGAAAACTGTTGTTACTCCTCATATCTCATTACCAACTTCTTTTCCTTCAACAAATTATACAGAAGCACTTGCACATTCCAACGCCAGAAGCGATTCCAGCCAATCTGAGTCCTTCAAAATCTAGTTCCTTCAGTGATTCTCCTATGCATTTCACCGTTGATGATATTTCTGAGATCTCATCTTTCGATGAAGTTCTTCCGGTCGAAGAGAAAACTGTTGTTACTCCTCATATCTCATTACCAACTTCTTTTCCTTCAACAAATTATACAGAAGCACTTGCACAGCTTCGAGCTACAGTTGATCAGATCTCTATTGAGCAAGTGCAAACCAGATTTTGCTTAGACGAACTCAAGGCCGCGCTTTCTAAGAGAATTTCAAACCTTGAGACTGTGTTCCTTACAACTTCTGATAATCGGGACAGAGCCGTTCTTGTTCAAACCAATATTCTCCGTAAGGAGATGCAAGATCAGAACGCTGCTCTGTCTGAATAACTGGCTGATATTCGTAAGGATTTACAGGACCAGAAAGCTGCTATTGCGCATGATATGCTTGAATTCCATCTGGAATCACAAGAAAACTTTAATACCCTCCGCGCTCAATTGTCTGAAATCATAGCCTACATGAATAAGGGTCGTGATGAAAAAAAGGGAGAAGATAGCAGCATTCATGGTCCGCAGCCTCCTGATGATCGTAGCAGACCTGGATCTGGCGATAGTGGAAGAGGTAGAGGCAGCAGCAGTGAAACGTCAAGGAAAAGAGGAAGTGGATATAGAGGAGGAGGAAATACTAGCTCTAGAGGATTTCAATACTAGCTGAGTAAGCTGAGCAGATTTTAGTTTTTCAGTTCTTTTTACAAATCTCTTGTACTTAGCAGATTTGAATATATATATATAGAACGATTTCGATCAATTTATTTTTGTCTCTAATTAAGTCGTAGGCTGCTAAGTTTTGTCACCACCAAAAAGGGGAAATTTTTAAGATAAAATTATAAGTTTTTATGATAACATAAACAAGATAAACAAATGAACATTAAGCTATCATATTTAGAGTAATCGCATTCTATCCGATTAGGATTGGGGACTCAGATCCACTCAGATTTGGACTAGGAATATTCATCAGGTCAGAGTGTTTTTAGAACAGTTCAGCAGCCTTCAAAACAGATTTCAGATCATAGCGTATTGATTCAGTTCAGAAGCTTTCAGAACAGATCATATCAGAGTTTATCAGAATGGGATATTCAATTATCGAGTTAAAAATTTCGGATCAGAGCTTATCAGGTCTTGTACAGAGGCTTCGTTTCAGATCCGAGAGATTGGGAACAGTATATATAATGGGAAGATAGCTTATCAGATCAGATAAGAGCAATTCAGATCAGAACAGGGTATTTCAGATATGAATAGAGATAAGAGCTGACGTTACGTGTAAATAAGAGAGATTTCATATTTGAACATGGTACAGCTAAAGAGAAAAGGGGGGTTTCAGACCTGAGTATTAAAGAAAAATAGGAAGACTCGTATAGGAGAGAACTCAGAACTCACAGTTATACAGTTATAAAGAAGTTAAAGAGGCAAGTTATGCAATAGAAAAAGAAAATTTAAGTTTATATATTTGAGATCAGATTTCAGATCTCAGTGCCGAAATAGATTTGAGCTTAAGATTCATCAGATATTCATTCCAAAGGAATCAACGATCAATATTCAATCGTATAAAGCCTGTTAGACAAAGTGGATGAAAGAGAAACAGTTCAGAGCTATTTGGAGAATACTTTGCAGGACGCAGAGTTGGTCTATTCGATGTTTACCTATTTCGGTATTGAAGTCAACAAAGCTCTGACAACGGTTACGACGCTCAGCGAGCCCGTTTTGTTGAGGTGATCTAGCCGCACATAACTCATGCCTGATTCCTTTGTGTTCAAGATTGGAGGATAATGTTTGATTTAAAAACTCAGTACCACGATCACTCCTAATCTGATAAATAGGCGAAGATTTTTCATTTTGAGGACGATTTAAAATCTTGATCAGCTGGTCCGTGGTCTGATCTTTTGATTTTAAAAATATTACCCAGGTAAACCTAGATTAATCATCGAAAATCACAAGGGTATACTTCGTTCCTCCTAAGCTGGATATCTGGACAGGACCAAATAGGTCCATGTGAAACAGTTCCAAGCTCTGGGAAGAAGAGTTACGGCCCTTGTTTTTAAAGGTAGATCTGACCTGCTTTCAAAGCTGACAAGATGAACACAATTTATCTTTTGTAAAATCAATTTTGGGCAAACCTGTGACCAAATATTGCTTACACAGACTAGCTATTGTTTAAAATTTGTATGATTCATGCTTTTATGCCACAACCAAGCTTTAGAAGATTTGCAACCAAACAGGTAGGTTCATTCACCTGCTGCTCTGGCCAGTTCACTTTATAAGTGTTCCCCGATCTGTGTCCTACTAAGACGGTCATACCAGCTGGATTTTGAACTGTGCATGTGTGTTTGTGAAAATTAACTACATACTCATGGTCACATAATTGAGTAGTGCTTATTATATATAGCATAGGTTTTCAACAAATAGCATGTCATTTATAACGATGTTACCATGGACAATCTTACCCTTGACATAATTTCACCTGTTGAGTTCTCACCGAAGACTAACTTTGGTCCTCTAGTGTATTTGATGTCCGACAGCAGCTTGTGATTACCAGTCATATGTCTGGAACATCCACTGTCTAGATACCATTAAGATTTCTTGAATACCTGCAATCAGAAAACAAATTGGTACCAAATTTTATTTGGGTCCAGATTGCATTAACCCTTTCAGTAACCACAATTGAATTAACTTGAAAGTTTTTCCCGTGTATGTTTCAACTAGGGTGTGTGCTGAAGTGCTGCGTGATCTTTTGAATCTTGGTTTGGTATTCTGACCATTCAGATCGTGTCTGAGTTGAACTACTCGGTTGTGCTTCCTTACCTTCACTGAACTACGCCTTTTATGGTTCAGATCAGACGATTGTTAACCATATTTCGCTCGATCCTTATCCAGTCTGTTCATTAGCCAGATAGGCTTGGAGTTCTTGGGTTCAGCATAGCCTATGCCAAATTTTCCCTTTTCGTTCAGCTTGGACACGTTCTGATCATCATACTTAACCGATTCAAGTGTATCATGTATCACACTGCGTTTGACTAAACTCATTATATTGAGCTTGTCATCT